>JAAAKL020009151.1:0-15318 GCA_010016065.2 Carybdea cf. marsupialis auct. non (Linnaeus, 1758)
GCATCTAAGTCTCTTGAGAGGTTTTAGGTCGCGCAAGGTACGTTATGCGCAAGGTTTCATGTAAGACGGTTCTTACAATGAACAGTCGTCACTACTTTCACTGCCACACCCTTTCCCTCCTTATCCGCAACTACCTCTGTTGTTGGCTACGATACATCAGCAAATAAATAAACCGATAAATGCTAGCATCAGGTCACACACTAGCAAATTGGAATTGGGCCACGTGTTCTCGCACCATTTATCCTTACGTTTTCGAAGTATTCACGATTATACCACCTTGCCAAAGAGACGTCATGGACCCTGTACCTAATGTTACCATTGAAGTGTTTCATGCTGCGGATATCTCGGATATTACAAACTCATAGCTACGCAAATGACATCAGATATAGCTATGAAAATAACTCGGTCATCATGAACTTCGTATCAGTTGGACTTTTGTAAAAGGCATTGGTAAAAGGAGAAAAGATGGAAGGATGGCGACCTATAAAATTAACTTTCAATTAAGAGTAATTTTCCGCTGGTTTTAATATCGTAAGGAATGTAATCAGCTTCTTTCAAACCATTCTACCTCAAAGATTTTCACACTAAGATAAGAACCTCCATACAACAAAGAGCCGCGTGGTTAGCTTTATTCATACAACGATGAGAACACGGTTGTGACGGTCATTGCGTGGAGTCCTTAAAAACTATCAAACTGGGATGCTAGTCTCGTCGTATAAACATGCTATGTCTTCTACAATTGCCTCTTCATACAATAAGCAGATGTTGCGAAGGGTGAGTAGGAGGGTAGAAAAGTCTTCGTGAAAAAGCTAGCATACTACTAGCATAATCCAATCCAATTCTATCCACTACCAGTATGGAGGGGCAAGATTGGTTTTCTCGTTTACAGAGGCCTTGTTGGTCGAGTTGCTGAGCTGTTCTGATAATCTGGACCCTGTGGGTATAAAAAGGCCTGGGCCTTGACTTAAGTGCCCAATGAGTAACAATTATCAAAATCTCTAAGATTTACTACCAACCCAGACAAATGTTGCTTAGAGCCTACTAATCCATTCGTCACTCATTTAATGCATGGGTGTGATTGAATAATCAAAAACTTTGGTCTTGAGCGAGACAGAAAATTATCTCCAGTGGCGAGAATCATTCTCGGTAGCCTAGCTTCATGTTAAGATACCTCTTAATTATTCCCAGGTTTGGTTAGTCCCAAGAGATAAATACTAAATCTTTGGGGGATAGAAAGCAGAAGACATCAAACGAACGGCTTTGAACAAAGAGGAAAAGCAAGTTCTGAGCAGAAAAGGTCGCTATGAAGAATGCTATGAGGGAACGAATTTATCATCATTCGGCCTTCATAATACATGAGTTTAAACTTCAACCATTTCTTTTCTCCTTTTTTCGTTCTTGTCACAAACAGTTCTATAAAAACCAATGCAAAGTCCAATTAGCTAATAAATTACAATCTACTACCAAGTCAAGAAAAGCAGCAGAGTATCAGATTCCATTGCAGTCTCGCTATTTCAATACAACTGTTCAACTACATTATTTACAGAGATCGTACGTCGTCTCTGGATTGTCCAGACTCGGTTGCAGGCTGCAGTCTCACTGTTTCAACACAACTGTTAAACCACTTTATATGCAGATATAGTACGTCGTTGGCTAAATGAAACATTCCATATCTATGCTTGTTAAGTTTTGTACAAATCATTAACTCTTATAAAACATAACTCTGGATTTTGTTTAGCTTCTGAATACTGTAAGACAAGGAACACAGGGAAGCGAAGCACACTGAAATGTAAAGGCTATCAGGTAATTACCTGGAGATACCTTTTATAGAATAGTATCTATTTAATCGCGACGTCCTTCGACTTTAAAAAAGAAAGTAGTAAGTTGAAAAGATCTCTACTTCGTCATAAACTGTTACATTAGGAGAGCGGTAAAATTAGAGTTATTGGCTAGAATAAGAGCCAGGACTCCCTTGAAAAGGCGTTTGTTATGAACAATCTTTGTTAGGGATGATGTTCAATGTTGAAATGGAGAAATAATAGACGGGGAAGAAAAGACTTGTTAGGACTGAGGGTTCTTGTTCCTTGTTTTTTTTGTAAGTAGGCCTAACCATTAATTACTTCATTCGAAAGAAATAACATGTCTATTTACAAGCTTGTGATCGTTTCAAGAGTAAGATGAAAAAAGAATGCTCTTTTTTCCCTGAATTATGCTGTTCTGTATATGTCTCTCTTCACAGAAAGGCTGCCATAAATTCTTTTGATAAAGTGTTACAGTAAGGAGAGGACTGGTCCAGACTGTTGGAGTCTGCAGACAACAGCAGTGTAAAATAGTTTTCAAGTCTTGCAGATGATCATCGAGTGCGCACATCAAGCAGGTAAAGCTTACTAATTAAGATAAATTAGGACAAGATAGACACAGGAGTGTTCATAAACCAGAAGGGATTGCAATAAAGACCAAATTAAATTAACTCCAATGGAGAGTAGGTAGTTTGGAAGTGCTTACACTTGCAATGGCAATTGGTGCTTCCAGAACAGGAAAGGCAGACTTTTAACAAGAGAGATTATCATTGAGTGGAAAGCCTTATCTTGAATTGACAGAGACTGGCCAAGAGTTTGGCGTTGACTACAATTTGTATCACACAGATCAGTAATGGACAAACATGAAATACGCCTTCAAAAGAGTACGAGGTGGATGGAAAGAATTATTGAAGACATGTGTAAAGAAAGAAGATCAAGGAACAAGAGGCGTCTTTAAGCTGTATAGTCATATCTGTTTAAAGGTCTTGTCCTGACGATTGCGTCAACAGGTAAGCTTCTTTGTTGAGCTCGCACATGTAATAAGTAAAAGGCTCCGAGAAGTATCCTCCTACTGTATGGCCACGGTGCTAACTACGTCAGATGATTGGTTGTAGTTTATTATGCAGGTGGTATTTTAATCAGTTTTCCGTCGATCTGTTTATTCCATGGATTATGTTGTCTCATAATGTTACGAATCAAAAAATTAGCGTCGTGATCAAAATAGATAAAAAGGGAATATGTTCCCGGTATTAGTTTATCTACCATAACCCTAACAACATTCCAGCGCTGAAAATTGATTAACACTAATAAGAGAAATAGGATTCGATGCTACTAATTAGGCAATAACAGTGCACGCATTATATTAAGGTTTAAGGCAAGCCACAGGTATATATCTCATTGGCTACTTAAGAATTTTTTCAAGAAAAAGGTAGTGAAACTCATTACTTCACAATAAAGCGCTTCCCTTGTCCCTTTCCAGTGGGCATTTATACTGGTGAGGCTTTAACAGTTCCTTTCATTGAATAGTCATGCCACGCATATAATAATTAACCTTGTTTAAGCTTACTATTTACTTAGCAGAATTTTCTGCCCATAGGAAAACAGTATTTTTCACCTAGTGCAGATAAGCTTATCTCCGCATTTGCATTTAGATGTCAATCTCCACCCTTAGAGGATTAACAGCCAATCTGACGACAGTTGCGAAACCACTGTGGCTGGCTGGTGGGGCTTCGATATTTATTCAGTAAAGTTCGATGTCCGACTGTCGCACATCTTTTGGTGAAATAAACTCGCTACAAAATGCATAATAACTTATTATATTGTTACTTTGTGTTGCAACTTGAATATTATGTTTATTTTTAACATTATTATAATATTTTGAGTGTGTACACAGTTTCAATGCAATAATAAATAACAGATCGTGAAATCAACGAACGTCTCACTTACGGACAATTCTAGAACATTTTTCAAGTTTTAAGTCTCTCATCCTTTAAACTCAGACGTGTGTTCAGACGAGGTAGAGGAAGCCCTAAAATTATACGGGGTGACCGAATAGATAAAATCACTATGTAATAACGAGGGTTCTGCCATTGGAATACAAACAGAGCTTAACGCCTTCACTTAAAAAGATAATGCCAGATTATATTCACTACTTCAATGAGTATGTTGAAATGGGACAGGACATGAGATGCTATAAAAATAGTACACAGATCCCTTTGCATGAGCATGGCAGAGCGCATGCGCAACCCAACATTATTAAATGTCACAAAAATTAAATACGGACTACGCAAACTGATACAATCTACTGTTTATTGGTTACCATGACAACACTATATCGTCAAAAAGTATGTGATGGTTACTTAGCAGACGATACCAAAGTACACCAACAATGGAAAGTCGATCACGACTGAATAGGATTCAACTGTAAATAACTGACATTTATTGACTGTCGCCATTGTCACTTAGATTTGTCGAAATTCTGTAGCATCGAATTTGTGCTTCTTATCTCTGCACCAGCTCTTTTCAGTCGTTAGCCATACATGCAAACGATACTGACTGCTGAATATTTTTTATCTCCACCTCTCCACCAGTCTTTAACTATAGCCCTGCAATTGACCTCCCCATTCCATCAACAGCTTTCGGAAACAGAAGCTAGACTTGCAAAATATTTGGGCATGTAAACTTCCAATTTATACATGAGGACGTAACTAGTAATCTTGTTTGATACATAGCCTTCGAAAGATTTAGTTAGGGTTTAGGTGTCGAACTTTCCAACTTTGCATTGGTTATGTCAATAATAAGAACATACCAGCTGCATTTTAGTATGAACTGGATCTTTATTTTGACTTCAGAATTTCTTCATCGAGCTACTAGGTCTTTCCCAATATCTTAACCCTGGTGAACTGTTGGAGGAAGAACTGAGGGTAACCAAAATAATTCGAACGCTTCCACTGACCTGACATCCTAACACGTTTAGGATAGCTCGGGGTTTATACCCCTTTCTCAGGGCTACCAAGGGGAGAGGAAGCCCATCAAACAAACTAAATAGCGTTAAGGAGCGCCTATCCCGCAGAAGCACGGAACTCTAACAGCCAATGAGAAATTTAAACTGGTGTCATTTCTGATTCGTTTCACCCTTAGCGGGAAACGATAGCGTTGGGTGTGCTAAGCTAATCCTTTATTTGGTGATGGTGCATGCAATATCAAGTTGAGAAAAACCCCAACCTGAAAACTTATGTAAGAAGTATAGTTCTTGGCCACAAAAGCAGCACAACTATTTTGTAATGTAATTGCCAGGTATCTAACGTATAATATGATCAAAAGATCTAATAGAGCACACAATACTCGTTTGACATGGCGCCTTTAGTTGCAGCACAAATTACGGACTTATTATGGCATTAAAATTCTGAACAATTACATCCTATCTACCTTGCAAATGGCCCAGACAGCAATTATGTTAATCTTGTTTCTAAGAGTTTTGCAACGGCATAGACTAGACGGGAATATTGCTTCCATTCCAACACATCAAGATTTTGTCAAAATATCCCTAAAAGATCAATTATCAAAAGAATGAAACACCGATTATATACTTCATTAAGCATGAACCGTACGTTAAACATAGGAGTGAGACTTTAATTGTTTGGTCTCTACATTCAATAGGGTATTTGGTTTAGCAACTCAATGTACTGCTTACTTCTGATAAGGCCTTTGAACAAAGAATGTCTGGACCCTCCCCTTTGGTTTTCCTTATTAAGTAAAGGTAACATAAGCTTTGTGTTTCCCACTTTCCTAAAAGGTGTAACTTTACTTATCATCTCATAATATCCTTTCAACCTGAAGCCACATTAAGATTTTAAATTACTCATTATGATCATTGAAGTCTGTAGCAACATCCTAACAGTACAAATCATGAACACAACATTCGTCTGTTTGTACCGCGTTCTCATACCGCGTCCTTTGGTCTAGCAAAAATGCGAACAAGTTAAAAGGAGAGAGAGAGTTTAAAAAAGCGAGTGTTACGGGCCTCGAGGCCACATGTTGTACACGGGGTTTCGTTTCCTGGTGTCCACATCTTCACTTCCGCGGGCGGCACGGGAAACTGTATCAATTTCGACCCTTCTTGGGCACCTATTTTTGTGCATAGTTTCAATTACAATACAAACAATGCAAAACAATTTTTGTTTAATAATTGCACAGTTAAGCAATCTCAATCAGTTTGCCCCTCCCCCGCCCCCTGGCAACTTCTATCTTGCTTTGATATACCTCTCTGCTAATCAGGAGGTACGATGAGAAATTACAAAGGGTGCCATAAATGTAGTACATTAGTATTAGGCATCCTTCTGCTCGGTAGACAATGGTGCGGCGGCCCATACTAGTCTTGTTCAGAGCAGTGCTGGGAATAGTCTCGCAAACCGATCCTACCATAATACTCTCTACCATAGTTCATTAACACTAAGTTGAAAAAATTGGTAGATGTCATGTTTGCTGCTTTTCTTTCCTGTGTGTCCTCTTTTTCCTCCAGCAGTAGGGCCCTCTTCTCCTCTCCCCTCTTGACACCAGCTCGAAAAGCATTACTCCAGCTGTTACGATAGTCTGCAAGTGCTTCCCAGCTGTCTCTGTTGATGCCTGAGAGTTTTAGGTCACGGTTGCACACGTCCTTGAAGCGCAGTGCTGGTCGATCTACTGAGCGACTTCCTGTGCCCAGCTCTCCCTGCAGGAGGTCCTTTAGATACGGCTAACCTCCACACAAATAATGTGGCCAAGGCAACGGTATCAACGTTGAAAGAACATGAAATGTATGCTGGGAGAGCCTGGTTTCTCCAATACAGTACTGTTGATAACCTTGTTCTACCACGTTATGCCACGGTGTGTTGGAAGCAGCAAAGGTGGAAACTCTCCAGGCGATTCTCTTACCTTGTGTAGGTTGTCCAAGACTGCCATAAAAGGCTGCTGAGGACACATGCTGGGAGACTTCGCGTTTGGTGTTCAAGGTCAGCTGCTTGCTGTCCCACACTCTCTTGATTAGCTTGGACATGACGACGGTAGATTGGGCGATAGGTTTGTCCATCGACAAGTTACTCGTTACTGCGGAGCCAAGGCAAGACAGGTGCTCGGTGATCTACAGTACCTTATTGCTGATGATGATTGACGGTATTGTTGGGACATCTCGGCCCATGATGTTCGTTTTCTTGATGCTGATAGTCAGCCCAAACTTCTAGCAAGCATGGGCGAACTGATTGATCACCCTCTGGCCTTTCTCAGTGTATGACGTCAGTGCTATGTCGTCATCAAACAACAGATCTCTCAGGAGAAATGTTCAAACCGTAGCCTTCGCCTTCAGTCTCGACAAGTTGAAAAGTTTTCCGTCAATTTCGATGAGCAGGTAGACTCCCTCGTCACAGTGCTGGATTCCAATGTTCAGGAGCAAGGAAAAAAAGATCCGCAACAAGGTTGTCGCGAGGACGTATTATGCCACTTCGGATATCAAAGAACACTGACAGTGCACCTTAACAACTCACAGTATCCTGCTTGTTCTGGTGAAAAGTAGCATAGATCCTGAGGAGCTGTGGGGGGCACCCAATTTTTTCATGAGCTGGAACAGATCTCTACTGCTCACAATGTTAAATGCTTGTTAAATGTAAAATGGTATTAGTTGCTCAGGGCATTTCCCCTGTAACTGCCATATCGTGAAGATTATGTTGACTGTGGATTGTCCCACCCTGGAGTCACAATGAAACTCTAGGTAGATGCGGTTTGTAAGAAACTTGGGTCGGGTGCAAAGGCTTAGACAACGTTGCTCAGCAGTAATATCTCGTGGCAGTTGTTAAAATCACTGTGATCATACTTGCTTTTATAAATTGCGGCGATTTTGGCATCTCGCATATCTTGAAGCACGTGACCTTCTCTCCAGCATATGCACAGGAATTCATGGAGTGGTTGCAATAAGGCCGGCCTCCCGCACTTTATAATTTAAGGGGGCATTGCATCTTCACCCGGTACTTTGCCGCTTGATAATGTATCAATGGGTTTGCTGAGTTCTACGACAAGTGGGCTTGGTTTCCAGCTTTTCCAGAACAGGCAGGTATTCAATGCTGTCAAAAGCTTCCTGACAGATGAAGTTTTCTCTGGAGTAGAATTCTAGGTAGGGCTAGACCTACAATGCTTCCTCTGCTATGAAATGATTTTAGCAGTTTTGGATTTCCATGGCGCAGTCTTGTTTATTAGCTTGCCAATTGCTTGCTTGGTGCCCTCATACATGTTCCTGATGTTCCCGTTGTCGAAAGTCTAAGCTCCAGGCACCCACTGAAGCAGGCAGACCGTGACGAGTCAGCATCTTACTGGCTGGAAGGTGCCCAGCTTGAGGCGAGCGGTAAGTAATCATTGGAATATGATAATTCCCCCCATCGTTAAAGACAACACGACGTGTCCGACTCTACACCTATCGAGCGAGGAGTGCTCACTCGTAACAGGAGTGGCCTCTTAAGGCCCAAGACTAAGCGAGTGTATATGGAGGTATTGTGCCGCCAACCAACAGCCCCCCCAGCCGCATCAGCAAAGTTTAACGGAATGCTGAGCACTTCCTTTGGAATCATCTTCGCAGCAGCAGTTGCTAGAAGGGCAACTGGCAGTCGTTCCAACTGCCTTAGGGGCTCCACTCCAGGCTTCCAAGGCCGTGGAGATCTCACGGAAACATGAGTGAATTATTTCATCAATGGCTGGGACTCTAAACAGGTACTATCAATCCAGGCCAGAGCAGACCTTGGAACAGTAATGGCTAAGAGGTACCTCCCCTATCCTCAAAAGAGCACTTGTATATAAACATAAATTCATTAACAATACAAACATTTTACAAAATGTTTTACAATCATTATTCTGAGTTACGTTATTGGGGTTAATTTTACTGACAACGTTGCAACAGTGAAGCAAGAAACCAATACTCTATCATGCTAGTTGTTCTTGCACAACATTGCCATAGTGAAGCTAGAAGCCGGTACCATATCATACTAGTTGTATTTTTCCAGAAGCGTGAATTCAACTTAAATACGGGAGCCTCTGAATAATTCAAATATATGTAATCCAGGAACTTTTGATTTCATACGAAGTTTTACTTTACTGGGCTTCAGGGTACTTCGTTGTAACAGGGTCCCGGTTTCTGGCAAGAGGGGGCCCTGTGCCATAAAGTGATTTGGGGGCCCTTCATTGTCATTGAAAGTACTGAATGAAGCTATGAGGGCCCCCCAATTCCCATCTTAGGTTCGGGGCCTGTGCTGCGGCACAGTCGGCACTCCCTTAAAACCAGCGGTGCAGAAGATGTACATAAAAACCAAAGAGATGGTGAAAATGGGGTAGGGGAAAACAATTCAGAAGCATTGTTTGCAATTATTACGACAACGTCCTGACCATATAATCAAGAGTCAATTTTATCACTTCATTTCGAACACCATTCACCAGCATCATATTACAACTCTACTACGATTGCTATTCTCCCCTTTCATCCTTAAGCGGGTAAGACCGCGTTTACATGAGAGCAGATCCAAATAGATCCGTACACAAACTGGTACCGATCGGCCTTGCGTTTACACAAGACCTAGTGGATCCGATCTCATTTGGATCTGCTATCCGTGCTCGTTTGGGATCGCTTTGAAAGCAGGTCTCCTCTGGCTCTGGTACCAGACAGGTCTGGTGTCTCTCTAAATTTTACCACTGAGAATTTAAACCGATTATGGCAACTGATCAGAAAATGGGTAGAACAGTGCTCTTCTCCTTAAAGTAGTATCAGATTACAAAGCAAACAACTTGAGTAGGTCTACTCCTCCCGCCCATTTTAAAAAACTATTTCCACGCATGCACTTTCAAGCGGATCCAAATGGATCCGATCTCGTCTAAACGCATGTCAAATTTTGATCCGTGCTCGTGTAAAAGCTTGCAAAAACGAGTACGGATCCAAATTGGTCCGCTCCCAAATGGATCCAATCTCGTCTAAGACCCCGTTTATACGAGATCGGGTTTATACAAAAGCCTCTACCAACGTATCATTCAGTGGCGTAGGGTATCACTTTGGACCAGACGTGCTACAAAAATAGTTTACCCACAATTCCGTTATCAGGCCTAGGTACATCTATAGAAGTACTGTTTTGTCTTTGAAAGACTATCTCCACGGCAAATCTATCCGTTTATCTTTCTCGATAAACCTAGAAATAGCATCATCATAAAAGGATTCCCCCACCCTTAAGCAATGGAACATTCCCCTTCTGGATCGCGTCATTTGATTTCTCTTTCCAGCCAATGCGTGCTCTTTTTCGATAGCACGCCTTGGAACCTTTTTTGACTGGAAGTATTTGTACCTAAGTCACTCTGCCTCCCTATGATTCTATTCTTTTAAATGACGTTGTGCGTCGTAGCAGGCCTTGCCTCAACAGAAGCTGTAAAGACACTTCAACAAAGAAGAGCAACTTTGCGTGCTACTTCTATACAGTCTTGTGACAGAACAATGAGGTGGGGATTTGAATGCCCTGTGGTTTTCAAAAAAATTTCCAAAATCTACCAAATCAAAAGAAAAGCAACGTGATTAACATTTCAGTACCTTTAGATTTGATGTAATGAAGAGATTAGCACTTAATTAAAGAACGTACAAATAATTTTGGTTCTATATTTACGCCTAGCACAGCTGGAGAATACGCCTCTGGTATCATCTCTTAAAATTTTCATCAGTGTAAGTAGAACTTAGTGTTACAGCATTATTTGGGAAAGTCTTGGTTTTGTCCGAAGTACTTAATATTTTTGGTTACTCAAGTGCTGAAGGACGGATTATGGGGCAACATCAACCCAAGAGGTGATGGTGATTATTTCAAATTCGTCAAAACTTTGAATGGCCCGACGGAGATGCAAAAGTCCGATTTCGGCGAACAGACAGATGTGTCGCCTTCCTCATCATACAATAGGGCAGCTGGTAGTGCATGAAAGTGGCAGGAATTTTGCTTTAATTCACAGACAGAAGGTTTTAATTGCGCTTCGATAATTGGCCAGTGGAATAAGATTAACAGATAAAGGAGATATTTTTGGCATATGTCTTTCGACATTCTTTTGTGCGGTCCAAAAATCCAACACTACGAAGGTGACAATGTTAGCGCATGCAGTTAAATAGCTGTATTACCCAATGAATTGACGAGTGGCAAATCACTCAAATAATTTTCAAACGGTTTACTCCGCATTCCCATATAATTCCCAAAATTCTCACAATTTCCAAAAATCTCCATAACTCCCAATAATGCTCAGTAATTCTATGATTCCCAATAATTCTCACGATTTTTGATTCTCAAATACATTTATGGTAGTGATTTACCCCTTGTGACTTGAGACTACTCGATCTCAGAAAACTTGATAGATCTACCTGGAGGGGGCATTCCTTAAATCTTTGGTGATTTAGATGGACCTTATCCTACATTTAAACATCCTCTGTCTAAGATTTCACACTCGCAACCAGGGACCTAGGATCCGGGGGGGCACTACGGACACGTGCCCCTCCAAGATTTTGCGATAAGCAAAAAGTGCCCCTTCAGATAAAAAATTCCACTCGAGTCAACAAAATGCCTTTTTAGTCAACAAAAAGGCCCTTTAATCATCTTCTTCTAAAACATTCAGTTTAAAACATTTTACTATCCACTGTAACCATATCAAATCAACGGGGGTTGCTTTATAGGCTCCTGGGCGACGGGCGCCCAAAAAGTGGCTTTCTAACAAAAATTAAATTCGAAATTCAATGAAAGAGATTAAAGACGAATAAGTTCTGAGAGTGTAATTGAAGAGAGTGACTTACGTAATGTAACAAATGGTGCATGGTGAACAGAAGATAAATGAAAGAATGTCCTCCTTCTGCAATATTTAATTCTTAGTGAACTTTATTGAGTAGTTATGTAGCAAAATGTTCATCAAAACCGGAGACTTAGGGATCAGGGGGCACTTTCTTCCCAAAATTTTAGTATCAAACCAAAACTGCCCTTTTTGGTCAGAAAAGTGCCTCTTTAAGTTGTGTTTCTTCTCGTTTCGTCATGTCCGAAATTAAAATTATCAGGCATTGGTACTTCAAAGAAGACCAAGAAAAATAGGATGATTTATGCATGGTCAACCATGACCGACGGAGGCCTACGATGGTACTTCATACTATTATTTGATGTGGATCATGTTATTCACTCTTAAATCCTACGCGTAATAAAGTGCCCTTTTAGCAACAAAGGTGCCCTTTGACTGTTGTGCCCCCACCACCAAGTTTCAGATGCTTCCTACGTCCCTGCTCATACCCCTTCAGCTGCAAATCGTCATACACATATATACAAATGCAAGTTCCTGCACAATGATGGTATTTTAGTTTTATCATGTTACCTAATAGCCAATCACAGGGAAACGGAAATATGGTGTGAACAATCAACTACAAGAAAGAACTAACGTTTACTACCACACTTTTGAAAGGCAACAATAAGATAGACGGTATTGCAGTTTCGTTTGAGGAGTTATTTTCTGAAATAGGATACTGATGTAGCCTAGATATGTAGATACAGTAGACGATTGAAATAACCCTACGAAATATCGTCCTAATATCTCTCAATTACGCAGTGGCCCTGTTACAACTAGAAACGTAAGTTTTACTCCCGTTAGTGTCTCTTTTGGAACGTTGATGAGAGTAATCTATGCACGCAAACTTCGGTCAGATGATTCCGAACATTCCGAAAATTAACTGTGGAAAGCGTTGTGGATAGAAGTAAAATGGTAAATACGTTTACCAGTTACGGCAAGCTTCCGCTGCATAATTCGGTTAGCCCCGTTATGCTGTAATCAATCAGTTCATCAATCATTAAACCAGATGTTTAAATAAGCAAAACCTATCAATTGCATACATAAATAACCAAAATTTAGCAAAAGGAAAGTCAAGTTCCCCCTGCTGTTGCCATGGCCCTCCTTAATAAAATGTATACCCCATGGGATTGAATGTATTTGAGCATTGCCCCCCTCAGCTATTTATGTCAGATTTCATATTTCTTTAAATCCTTGGGTATCAAAATTTATGTACAGACTCATCAGTGTAAAGTTTTAAAATGTAATATAATATAAGACGCACAGAATCAGTAGATGATTCATTGTAAAACGGAACGTAAATTTCCTGAGTTTTGTTCCTAGAAATTGATAAGATATCTTTCCATAACCTTCACGTTGAATACTCGTCCCTTCGTTATACTGATACGACAAGGGAATGAAAGCACCGTACGAGGATTACAAACGGCACTAATCTACTGCTCAATTTCACATACTTTTTACGTACGGTAGTGAAGCTTACTATATAAAGCCTCCGCGAAAGAAACCTTCAAGAAATTACCCCATTGACAGTCTGTTCCGCAAGAGTTTGTAAATAAAAAACCTGTTACTTGGTCGCTTTATAGGGGCACTTGGCTCTCGAATATTTTGAAATCATTTGCTATAGATACAAAGATTGGTTAAGCCTGCAATAAGAACAACGGAATATCAGTTTCCCCTAGTAATGAAATGCATTAACATCGGTCAAAGAACATTCTCAGAAGAGTGATGAAGCCCACGTCAAAGTCCCCACTTCTCACCCTTAACGTAATTGACCAGTACTGTTAGGGGTCGTAGCAAGGTCACATATGGAGGGATGGGAGACAGGGCCAACTTCAGTTAGGGGTACAAATGATAAGATGCAATGAATTCAACAAACTAAATGGTTCTCCTATCCGCACAGTTCTTCGTGTAAAATAAAGAAATGTTTGTGGTGCAAATGGTCAGGATCAAGTTGATTAACGGATTCATGACAACGATCACTTTGAACAGGGTATGCTGAAAATGTTAAGCAATCAGGTATGTGTTTCTTAACTCAATCTTCAAGCTTTGTCACATAAAGCAATTCTTCAAGTACTTCTTACGGTGTTACATTAAAAAACGTGAAGATATGAACAAAGCCGTAAAGCCGCGAGATCAAGGGCAAGCTACATAGATGTTTCCATTTGCTTTTATAAACAATAAATAACGTATTTCAAAACGAGCCTTGGCTTGCTACATCGAGAATAGCAAAGAAAAGTCGCCGAAACGTTCCAGTATCGGACATGTTTTTCTTTAAAAAACAGTTGAAAAATCGGTCACCATGAATTATTGCTTGCAATTTCCTTAAGATATTTGACACTACTAAGTTATATCGCTACAAAAGTTTAAATGCATTCATTTATTTATCCATTTTCTCTGTTACCTCTCTGAAACTGAAGATTTTGTTACTGATGATGTTATTTGATTCTGTTACACCTATCGTCAACATGAAGAGACGAAGATTATCGACGGATCTAAATTTACTTCCAATCAACTAAGGATAAACCGATATCGGCAGAAGTACGAGGCTCCTTTTCCAGACTCCAATGGCACGCCCAAAGAGCGACAGCAAACATTACTACAAAGTGTAATCAAAGCTCAGCTATTTTGAACAAAACTGATTCTCTTAGCAAATGTACAACATCTTACAATCCCGGACAAATAGAAGTTTAACCTTTACTAAATCTCGGTGAAAATGCAACAAACCACGCAAAACACTTGCCACATGAAAGGGGGGTCCAGGTCTGGTTATTTGTTTTCTAGACCTCTCCGCTTAGCAGCAGGGAGGTCTGACATGCAAGTGCCCAAAATGCTCGTCATCAACCTGAACAATATTTTGGAACGGTGGTTGGAGAAACTTTCATATTTCATTGTCAGAAATTGTAGATACGATAAGAAGTATTCACAAATTGAGGAGATTTCAAAAATATGAAAACATGTTAAACACAAATAAGACTTGATGAGAGTCAATTCTTTGCAAGTAGAAATAAAAATTATTCAATAAGTCTTCGAGGCTTCTAAGGGATGCTGTTTTAAAACAGTTTAAGAAAATTCGTCGTTTGCAATTATCGTGCTTGTAATTATCGTCAAGTTAACGATAGTGGTACATTTGAAAAAAGCGAATGAGACGGTTGGCATTTCCTTCAAATAATAATAGAATTTCCTCTTTGTATTTTCTTTCATGGTCAACTTACCTCCGGGCAGGAATGGATCTATGAAATCGAAGGAACAGTCAGTATACTCAGAAGAAGAGTAAAAGGTTTCCCATTTAATTACTATGGCTGAGTTGGCAGCAGCCTATAGGAAACCAGTACTATGGCCACACCATTAAATCGCTAGCAGCATATCTATTGACACTCACTTCCAAAATGGGCGTCAATGGGGTCTTACAAGTATGAGGCATCGTGCATCTTGTGTCCGTTGAAAAATTGCTTGCGTATATAGTTAAACATATTTAAAATAGTGGCTCTTTTCTAACGAACTTCTCACAAAATATTTCGTCTAGTTCATACTGAAATGAATCGAAGTAAACAGGAGCTGATCTGCACAGGGTAAAAACAATCTTATAGTCCAGTTCAATAATGGATCTGTAGTGGATCCAACGGAGGGAACTCAACTACAGGAGGTGGTAGTGGGGGGGGGGGTAATTTGA
>JAAAKL020009152.1:0-15317 GCA_010016065.2 Carybdea cf. marsupialis auct. non (Linnaeus, 1758)
GTAGCACGGTGCAAGCTTCCGTAGCACGGTGCAAGCTTCCGTAGCACGGTAAAAGCTTCCGTAGCACGGTAAAAGCTTCCGTAGCACGGTGCAAGCTTCTGTAGCACGGTGCAAGCTTCTGTAGCACGGTGCAAGCTTCTGTAGCACGGTGCAAGCTACTTTAGCTTCAAGTTGTGGTCAGCTTAGACTCATATCTGCTATAGCGATCTCTCATCGTACCTCCTGATAAGCAGAGAGGCATCCCCAAGGGAGGCTTAGCTATAGCTTGCAATAGATCGACCCAATTACAACATTGAAACAGCAGCCTTCCCATCACGATTGTAGCCATAATTGTTTTAAAATAAAAGCAAGGTGTGTGCAGATCTAATTCGTGAGTGGTTTGAAGACGCTTTCGAAGTGTTTTTGGGAAGAGGGGGTTTGAATGTGATAAGTTTGAATAGATGCTAGAGAAATAGAAAGCGCCGCGAGTGCGTGGGTCACAGATTAACATCCGTTGATGACATAATTTTCTATTTCTATTTCATGGCTTCAAATGAGCGCCTGTTGTAGCTAGCCTTTTTAACAAAGCGTTTGTTATACAAATGTAGTTACGTTGATTGCTTAGTATCACAGAGTCTTTAATCTTAATCTGTTATAAGTCATTGCACAGTTCATAAGCACATTACACATACCTGTGTCTTCTTCCTCTGCCAAGATGCGGCGGTTTTCTGATACTGATCCAGCAGTAAGATAACTAAAGCCAACCATCTGCAAAATAAGATGTTTCCTGTGAGAAAACTTTCATACGTAACATATTCTTAAGGCTTAAAACCTTTAAATTAGCGAAGCAGACGAAATCTTTATAGGTAGTAACAATAATATAAAATACTTTTCAAGGAATTAATTATGCACGCCATGCAATGTTCAAAGCCCCGCCCGTTGCCAGAAATTTGAAAAATAGCAAATCTTCCTTCGGCTGAAAATTTAGGGCCCAAGCCTTCCTCAACAACTTACGTTACGAAAATGACACCGGGAGCCTAAATGAACTGAAACCTTTTAAAATTAATCTCACGTAAAAACGAAAGAAAAATAAGGAACTGGTTGTTGCAAGCAGTTCTTCCTCCCTTCGAACGTTGGCATCCTTCTCTATTTCAAACTACTAAAATTTATTCACAAATTTTATCAACTTTGAACTTTCCTATACAGTTGGCCTTCAATACAAATGCTTCCCCTATTTTACTGAATATTCTTGCATCTTACAGTCCATGTCACACATAAATGTTACACCAAATCAGTACTTTGACTTTACTTGATTTAACTGCATACCTTCCTATTCCTAACTTTTACTAGCGGCAAGCATGAAACTTCCCACAACTCATTGCCGAGTACGGGTCATATTTTGTATTTCTTTGATTATGACAACTTTCTTAATCTTTGATACACATGTTGACGCACTTTTACAGAATATTCTTACATTTACAATTCACTATGCACAAAAAAGTTGCAACTAAGTTTATTTTACTTGACTTTAACCGCTGCTTACCTTCCTAACTCTTACTAGCTTAAAACATGGACTCCCTATGACTAAAAATAGCACAAAATCCATATTACGTGAGCTCAGGCATTGTCGCAACATTGTAAATACCATATTATACTACATGAAGTACCACTGTTGATAATAGCTTTCTATATATTAGTTCAGCTCCAACTAATACCTGTCATTAAGTGTGCCATGATTATGCGACTGTCTGTCGGACGCGGTACATCTTCAACTGAGTTGGCACAGACGATCAAAACTACGTAAAAACTACGTAAAAAACTACATAAAAAGACTTGACGCGTACGCTTCGATCCCACTTATAGAAAATCTGTCCTGTAGAAGTTAATCGAACTTTATCAATAATAGTCTAGTAATATAAAAAAGCACTCATTGATGACAGAGATAAGAAAAGATTGTTGGTATTAAGACTTAATGTACCTTGGCGTGGGTGGGGTCTCAGGAGGCTGTCTAGATCTGGACATCTCTGACACTGTAATACCCATCAGCTGAATTAAGTGACTCACAATTCCCAACTTTTGTACGAACACGGCTGCACAATGTGGCAGATCCTAAATAAGCCAAGTGAATTAAAAGTAAAACTGTGGAAATAAATCCTTCAAAGAAATGGAATGATTACGAATGAAAGATCAAAGACAGCGAAGATGAAGGAAATAGGTGAGTCCAGCATCGACGGCTGTCGTTAGAACACTCGTAAACGTATGCTTTAAACGTGCTTATGCCGTAAGTACACATGAAAAGGGCTTTAGGCAAAGCGAGCATTGTAGAACATAAACTTAAACACATGTAAGTAGATTTTCTATCGTAGAGCAAAAATTGACCTACTGAAAGGCAATATGAATCTTACAGCAGTTCAGGAAATAACGATTTTACTGATGTCACTACTCAGTATGCGAAACGTTGAATATCAATGAAGCTTTCGTGATAATGAATCTTCTCATGCAAACTAAATTGACAAGCCAAACAAAGTATATATATATTTCATATTAACTATAGTAACAAATTTATATATAGTTTCGGTCATTGGGAAAAGACATTAGCTTTGTCTGCCAGCCTAGTAGGAGAAGAGCTACGGCTAAAATGTGTCCAAACAAAACCTGTCTACAGAAATTTGCAGAGAGAGTGGAGAATACGTCTACCTTTGGATGGGACAAATTTTGCAACACCAGCCTTTGACCTATGGCTGTGAAAATTAATGATTTCCTTACAAGCCAGTACAACTTGGATATTGCTGCATGAAAGAACTGGATACCAAGCGGTCTTACAATTTCATCAAATAATTCATTCCGCTTCTCTTAAAGTTGAAGCATTGAATAACGACACAATCTGTTCACACATAAGTTTTAGTAATAACGTACTTGTGCCAGAAGAACGAATAGATGAGCTTTGTTGGCTAATGCTACCGCATCTCCACTGAAGCACAGAGTGCTTAGCATATCCTCTGTCATCTTGGAACTGGGGTCACTGATCTGTGACAGCAAAGCTTTAGCACTCGCAAACATCTAGAAAATAAAAAGATCGCTTGAGTTTAATCAGGCTGTACTAATCTTCACCACAAAAAACCCCCAATATCAACATTTTTCCGTCATTTTTCCACACCAAGGAATACAGTCAAAAAGGTGGGATGAAGCTAAAGTTTGATCTAGCAAGTCTGATTGTGTTCTTTTCACAATTGCTGCAGCCTCAGAATTTTCATACTTTATCCTTAGCTATACTTTTGCATTTGTATTTTACAATAATGAATTGTAAAATAATGACCACCGTTCCACTTCAATGATCATGCTTTTCATAATTTCTGTCATTTTGACACTGACACATTTTTTGTTTACACAGATACTACCATAATTTAAAACTTACGGTATAAACGATTTACGTGAAACTGCTCTTCAACCTCGAATCGATGCAGAAGAGTGCAGAAAGAGGAAATTGAACTCACCTGTTCTGACAATTGCTCCATGACATTGTTCCTCCACTGTTTCCCATTACGATTACATGCTACTATCAGAAGATCGTGTATTCCAAAGACAGTGCTTGGCACATCATCTTGTAGTTTAAGGCACATTTTAAACATCACTGATGTGAACTTGTCTAATGCTTCCTTGGACTGTGCTATAGTTTCTTCCAACGCTACTTCTTTCTTCTCTCCTTGAGATTCCTGTGAATCGTTCTAAATGGTACCAAAACCCAGGGAAAATAGTTGCGAGAGAGTTACAGGATATGGCAGGCAAATTAGGCATTAAGGTGGTATCGTCTACTAATTAACGGGATGATACATAAAACGTAAGATATCCCGCAGCTTCAGTACTATGTACGCTAATTACCCATAAACATACTTTTCCGTACTTCAAAGCAACTTATTGTTACATTAGGGTGTGTTACAATAATATGAATGTATTGCGAAGCTCCATCTCAAATGCCGCGGAGAGGGCCTACAACGGCCGTCATTCCCTTGACTTTCTACCAAACTGACTACTTGGCACTAAACATATTTTCGTTAAAAGGTATAGCATGGAATCAACAAATACACAAAATGGGTGCGAGAGCAGATCTCTTCTACAGCGTATCAAAATTGACACT
Source organism: Carybdea cf. marsupialis auct. non (Linnaeus, 1758) (assembly GCA_010016065.2). Classification (NCBI taxonomy): domain Eukaryota; kingdom Metazoa; phylum Cnidaria; class Cubozoa; order Carybdeida; family Carybdeidae; genus Carybdea; species Carybdea cf. marsupialis auct. non (Linnaeus, 1758). The sequence goes on from JAAAKL020009152.1 coordinate 4,115, forward strand.
TCTTCGACCATAACCACCAAACGTGAAAGTGTTAAGTGGATTAAGTAATGGTTAGCAGTGTTGTCGATTCAGTTTTCGAGGTTATTGCACCGGTGTTGTCAGACAAGGCGACATATCAGTAATAGAGCGACGTTTTATTCAAAGGACTTGCGACTTGTGGTCGATGAATGTTTTAGAAATCAGAAAGTTTTCTTCGTAGATAACCTTAAATAACGAAATCATTTGTCAAGTAGAGACGCGTTTCGTCATCTGATGACAGACTGATCACTCTCATCAGTCTGGTTCCGTGCAAAGAACGATATTACAAAAAAACCAAGCCTGTCTACTATAACCAACAACAAAGGAGAGGATCGAATTAAGAACTAAACGAACCCTGATTGGACAATAAATGAACAAAACGAAAAAGAGCGCGCCAAGATTGGCGCGAAACCAGACTGGTGATAGTTTAACGAAACGCATCTGTGGTTGACAAATGATTCCGCTATCTAAGGCTATCTATAGATTTTGTAGTGCAAACAACTCTTCAAAGATTTCTTCTTGAACTTGAACCAAAAATTGCATCAATGGGCGACTTTAGTTCATGATCTGGGCGAAGAGACGCGTGGCCAATCTGCCGAGTATAATGATAAATGTTACTCAATGATACTTCAAAAGATAATTTGGTCTCCCCACCAGGATACGTAACTGCCTTTTACGTAGTACAATATGAGAGGGCTGTAAAGTAAAAGATGATGAAGACTATTGAAACATCTTTTCCTTCAGCAAATGCTACGAAGTCACGTAAAACCGAGAAAATAATTGAAAGAAAGACCGCTGAGGTAGGGACTCAAAAGGAGCCTTCTACCATAACAATATGAACTTGGTCAAACACATGGTTCGACGTCTTCGCCGTACGTAAATAAAGCATTCACACTGTAGTTGCACTGCTAATAATCTTAAAGGGCAGAGAACTATGCGAAACAGGTGGTCAAACAGTACGCATAAACTGTGATGACTTGTTGAGAACAACTACGTTGACTCACCAAACAACCCTTGCCGTTCAGGTTGTAAGACGGACTAATCACCCACGGTTTACAATGCAGTCCTAGAACAGTTAGTTAACTGCAGTGCGAAAGCATACAAACCTCTTGTGATGTCAGATTTTCCCCAAGTGAAAGCGCAATAGCTCTTATCATCATATCTTCCTCTGATGCATCGACATCCATGCCAACCTCCTAGAAAAAGGCAGAGTCAAATCATTTACAAAAAGTCAATACAAAGAAGGTAAATGTTGGTTCTGCAAGACGGCTCTATAGGTGAAAACAAGGCCTCTTCATGGTCCTAGGGGATTTGCGTCGTACGTCCATGAAAATTCTAACAATTCTGCTAATTGCAAGTGACAGAAATGGGTAAGCAACAACTAGAGGATGCTAAACGCCAAATTATAACGTAAGTACACATCGTCGACTGTTACGGTATTAATCAATAACTTTCACGAAGATTTGATATTAATTTAAGTAGTCTAAGAAAATCATGTATGTATCTGAGCATCCGTATTAGAATTGATTTGAATACTTGAACAGGAAATCAAATGATCAAGTACTTAGAGATGACGATAAACTATATTTACAAAAACCCCGGAAAAAAAAGTCAATTAGCTTTTTCTTAAAATTCCATACGCCTCTTCCTGCTAAAAAGTATACTTAAGGCAGGAGTGTGTACCTAGTCCAAGGTACAAGGTATTTTTTTAATCTCTAGTACAAAGAAGCCAGGTTGCGAACTGATAAAAGCATAGCTTACCCTCCCTGGTGCTCCTGGTGCTCCTGGTGGTGGTGGGGTTGAAAGAACGTAATCCATAGCTTGCTCCAAATTGTTTCCTGAGTGGATCAGCCCTTCTCGGACATGGTCACGTGAAAATCCCATATCCATTAGCTAAGAAACATAAGAATTACATATATGAATAAATCTTCGTAAAGGTCCGTAGACTGGGGTCCTCAGAAATCTTGACGTAGGAAAAATCACATTCACAAATTTGCAATAGGACACATATTTGGAGTCCTCAAAGTGGTTTCTATTATGTAACAATAAAATAAAAAAACCCATAAAGTTGTGAGATTGCTTACTCTACCTTAAAAATAAACAATGCCAACAAAATATTTCCCTTATCTTAAAATCATTACTATATTTCAAAACGAGGTCGTTGAGAAAAAAGTGGTACCAAATCATTAGTCTCAGATACTGGACCAAACCCTACACAATCGATCCTTTCACTAATCGTTCAGTAACGTCATTTTACGCCTTTCATTTATGCAGCTGACTCGCGTAAAACAGGCATATATCTGTGCCACACAAAAACATGCCGTTTCCTTGTTTTGCAACTTCCTGATACCGAATTTACGCTGAACATATGCTGTTCAAGACTATACAGGAAGATTCTAAGTGTCTCTTTTACATCTGTATACCGTAAACATAATACCAACAAGTTCAAATTCTCAGTTAATTCTCAGCTGCTGCACTGCTACATACAACTAGATGTCAGTATTTTGCTCAGCTTGGTGTCTTAAAACGCCCCCCTTCAGAAGGATTGGCATCCAGACGTTCTCAAATAGAGTAATGTTTACAATATTAAATTGCAAAAACCGTATTGCCTCTCATTTTGTACAGACTGGCCACCATCTACACACTTGTTCGTGCCATAATCAAGGACTTTGACTTTAAATGGGAAATGTTTGCGTAGCTCGTCTTCCTTCAAGTTTCTACGTCGAATAACTACAGTACAAGATGTTTCCTCCGACGATTTTGACGTTTTGTCGATTGCTCGGTCGCTGTCTGTCTCTCTTCATATTTCTAACCGAAGCCAAACCTTATCGATTATCAGTTGGCTCTCTCTCTTCCATTGTTTTAATATATTTTCTTTGTCAACTTCTATTAAATCAATTCTCATGTTCAATTTTATATACGTGCTTTGTTTCGTTGAGGACTCACTTGATTTTAAATCTAGGTTTCACTTACAATCACGTTTTTATCTCTATTTTCAAACACTTGCCCAGTAGCACAACAGAAGAAATTATTTATTAGTCTTATTTAGTCTACGTCGCATGGGCGTAAGACATGCACAGGCAAGTGGGCGTATAAACGTTAATCCCGTCTTCTATCAACCAGAACCAATACGAAATCGATTTCGAATTCTTCTTAATGTGAAATTCCCAATCTTCATTTATTCTGATATCCTTGCCATTGACGAATGACCCACTGCCTGGAATACGCGATGCGGAAAGAAACAGGATCTTAGTGTCATGAGAAAACTAATAGCATTTCTTGTGCCCGTCGAACCTGTGGGGCAACCCGTGGAAAACCGACGTAAAACCGGATGGAAAGGGTACGGTAAGGTAATTAAATAACCAAGAATGATAACCTTCTGTAGCACACTTTTTATATCCAAACATTCTACAAAATTACTTCCTTACACCATTTGTGTTGGATAGGCTTTCCGCAGGTTTCAGAATACACTATGTTTAGTTCAGGATCATTCAACTCTGATCCCATGGCCATGTAGGTAATCAAATTGAAGAACCAGAATAGGCACAGGTCAAACATAAGTGTAAGAATACTTAAAACAATATCTACAATAGAGATATTCCTACCCGTCTTTACCATTACCCCATGGCCTTCGTTGTGTAACACAGGTTACAAAATTTCCTTGTTGTTATTGTTGCTGTCGACCAATGATACTTAATCTTCACAACTGTTCGATCCTTCTTTGTTACTTGTAATGACGTCTTGGTTCTGACGAGTGTCATTCGAAAAAAAGCTTTTTCAACCCTAACCAATGAGTTGTCTTTTCAAATCGATCTGTACCACGAAGAATTTGTTTAAAAATTTCACTTTCCCTCCGCATTAAATCCAAAAGTAGTTTATATTTAATACAAGAATCATCTTTAAAATTTGCTTTCATGGATTTTTACCTGGGTCTACGGACACACGTTCAAGAATTCCACGTTAAATAAATGGATATCGACATACTTTTAAAATCAAACTGCGATCTGAAAATGGCACGACCCGCTTTACATTGAATTAAGCTGGCCCTTTGCTTATAAAAGGTGTCATTGAAGCCCAACGGATTTAAAAAATGACTACAGTCATAACAATATTTACCTGTTGCATGTACACTGCATTTACTTCCGGTTCCACATTTCTTGTTTGTGGCACTGCATAAGATGAATGAGGCTCAGGTTTTGACTTTGGAGGGACAACCTTGGCTCGGCTCTCCGATCTCTTCTGCTGTTCGTCCTTAATGATAGCTTCGCCTTTTAAGATATGGCATAGAATACTGAGCATTTTGCTGGCAATTTGTCCATTGTTGTGCTTGACGATATCTAAATGCCATAAACTTTGCATTGCATGAAATGCAAGCTATAAAGGTAAAAGAGCAATAAGAGTATAAAAGGAAGCTCTTCTCACGAATAAGTTAAAAAATATCAAATATTTTTCTATATCCAATCAAACTTAAACCCAAAAGAGTATCCGGTTTTCATCTTTCTTTACCTTTATGCGACACCTTTCAAGATTTTTTCATTTTGCATTCCAAGCTTTTAAAAGCTTGAACAAATCTGTCAAATGTAAACATTTATCACTAAAAAGCACAATACCCCCTCCCCCTACTCTCATGTCAAGTGAACCCCCGAAATTCTCCTTATTTTCGAGAACTGTATGATCCTTGTTAAACAGACTGGAAGACTACCTCGAATCTGTACGGCTAAATGTGCATAGAAGAACTGCTCACAAGGTATGAAGATTTGCAAAATAGGGCTTGGTCCTTATTTATGGTTGGAGAATCATATATTTGTTACGCTGCGGAATTATCATTTATCGCAGCCTATTTCAAGTTAAGCCTACTTTGCGGCAACACTTTGGTTCTGCAAACGATTGGGATATGAGAGCAGATTCGAGGTTACTTTGTTAATAGAGGAAAGAATCTAAAAGTGCAAAGTGAGTGATGAGTTATCGATTGAAATATAATAAGTTTTCCTAATACATGCTAAGTCTCATTCCACTTCAAAGCAGATTTGCTTTGGTGGAATCCACAATTTTTTAAACCCCTTCTATATGATAACATATTTCTAATGAAATTATTGTCACAAACGTTACACCTACCGTGTGAACTTTGGTCAGGAACTCGATTGGCACAAATGGGACAAATCCAGGTGATGAAGACTGTGCTGGTAAAGCATGTGGTGATTCAAGAACGACCTTAGTGTTTACCATTTTCTCAACTAGACTCAGCCATGCTTCAAGAAATTCCGCAATGTCATCTGTAGGAAGAAATAGGAAATAGGGGTTCGTAAGAAAGCTAAACCTATAGCTTCATGTAAAAACGTATGAAACTTTGCAACATTCAGTGGGCCTTGAACAGACTAATGAGCTGACTGGCAGTAGTTCTACATTAAAGTTACATGGCCGGGGGGCGGTCTAGTCTTAAAATTGCAGAGACTGGATGTTCATGTCCACCAATGGAAGATTGAGAGAAACGCACGTTGGTAAAGCACACGCCACGACCGCATTGGAGGCAGATTCAACTTCCCTTTTTCTATTATTTTCTATGTCTATAGTATCAAATTTGCTGCTTCAATTCAAGCTCTTTGATCGTGTAAAGATTCTTTTCCGAATATTTTAGTGGTCAGACATATTCACCAAATCAGGTAAACGAGGCAACCACATAGTAATCCTACTAGGGATCCATTATTTACGTTCCATACCCCAACAGCCATACCATTAGCACTCGATTAAGCACCAGGACGCTTATGTGCGACTAGCGATTTTGACATGAGATGCTTTTACGATGGGAAGGCCCGGAGGCCGAAGCTTATCAATCCAAAACGACACTGAAGCAAAACTACACTGAGATGTGGTTAAATCCTTTCTTATACAACAACAGAAAATGTAAACCATACATGTCTTACTTTGCTTCGAGTATTAAATTTCCTATATCAAGAGGTCTAAGTAAACCCATGTCGAAATTTAAGTGTAAACGTGTTTGCAAAATACGGCCAGGAAAGTGGGGATTCCAAGTTCAGAGACAACATCCAATGGGGTTGGGAATTTATGTTACATGTCTTTACGCTCATTCTCGGATTACTACGTGGTTGTGCCCGGTGATGTTTAATTATCATATTTATTGCCAAGAATACTATGATAGTAACACCAAATACACTTGTATCATAGCTAGAAATACGTCTGATGCACAGCCATAAACCTCTTTCGTCAACTCTGATAGTTTGGGGTGATTCTAACCTCGTACTTGCGTATCGGGAAAGAAAATTCTTCATTGTACTCCTCTCTGTCTCCACCTCAAAATCATACATTATATGTACGTCTTCGGACAAACTTGGAAATTTCGCAACTTGCAAAAAATTTTGTCATATGAAAGAATGACGTCAAAATTTGGTCACGTGATGAAAACGTCAATAAGTAAATGGACCAGATTGAAGCCAGATAAACTTTTAACACATTATTGTAAAGATTTCGGGTTTGGATCTCATTTTGAAATCGGAAAAGGTTTAAAGGCTTGACAAAATTCCCGTCCGTTCTAAACGGATTAGGTTAACGCCGCTTGAATACGTGAACTCTGTGTCCTGGTTCTGGTGAACGTGTACATCAAATTGCCAATGGAAGGTAACAAATGTCGCAAATACTGTTTTTCACAAAAATAACTTCTCAGACTGTCAAACTTCAGTTACAAGGAAGGCGAAGGGTGAAGGGGCATCGCTTCCATATCATAGGATATGCGTATCACCGACTGTAATTAAAAATTGTGCATACCTACCATCATATTTGTTGGCTGTTTCCGGTGAACTGCTATATTCCACATACTGTTTAAGCATTCGATCAAAAAGCCTGCAAGCGGTATAAAAAACATTTCATCAAGCTCTGTGTTCTGCCTCAAGATTTTCGGAAGAGTAGCAGACAGGGTCAAATAACGAGATTGCAAATAATCACCAATGTATCGAACCCCTTGAATGGCAGCCCTTGGCTGTCTGGTTCCTGTCAGTGGGCGTTAAAAAGGGGGGGGGGGAGAGGCGAATATACCGGCATGATAATCGGAAAAGAATCAAGCCATAAAGATACACGATGGATTCTTTATAAGTTACAGCCACGTTGATGCCCTCTTCTAGCAACTAGCGATACAGTTGAACACTTATTTGATTAATCAAGGGCTCTTAAAAGAGAGTAATAACTCTGAAAAGTGTATCAGTGGGCTCTCGCTGTGTAGGGTGAGGTAATGGGAAACGACTGCAGTGTAGCTTAAACACAACGAAGCTCTTGGAGAACTCTTAAGGTGACGTAGAAATGATTGTGACACGTGGAACAACATGGCTGAAACAATTCTGATACGTGAGAAATACAGCAGATGACTAAGCACACTTATTGTGATGGTGGCATTTTAAAAGAATGTAGAAGTTGAACCTAGAATGCGACAGGAAAATTTATTCTTAACTTCCATCTCTACCATTTTATACATAAATGATTGGCATGCAATATTTTGGCTTATTATCTATATCCTATTATCTTCCTATCTTTATTATATATTATTATTATTATCTATATTTTACTAGTAGCTTTGTAAAAAACAGTATTTCCACCCTCTCTTCTCAATTTATATATGAATCTTGGAATACTAGGAATAAGTTGTGCCATGGTTTTACTTACTCTTTAAGGTGATCCAACCCTCCTGATAAACGGAACTGTTGAAGCAAGATGTGATACGGGTTCTTTTTGTCGTCAAAGAAGATGGGCCCGGCAAATCCAACCGCGCAAATATAAAACGTCAATCTGCAAAAGTTTAAAAATGTAAAAATTAAAAGTTAATTAGTTAGTTCGTTTCCTCGCGCAAAGTATATGAACAAAATTTACAGAAATAATAAAATTATTTCACCAACTTTTCTTAATACGAAGTATATATTTCATGTTCTCCAGCAATTTCATAAACTAAAACTAGACACCTTACTCTTTCAACTCTCGCAATATACAAGCGTGAGTAGCATATTGGCAATCGATCCTTCTTTAACATATAATATAGTTACATCAGAATATTTAATCACAAATGTTGTAGTAACTAACAAACAAGGAGCATTCGTATTGCCTTCCCACCGCGGTCGACACCTTCTTCCCTCATATTCTCGAAAAACACAAGCTAGGATATCATGCTGATTATCAATGGTATATTACGATGAAAGTCGTCGCAAAGAGTATGTTTTAACGGGGTGATATAAAAGAAATCTGCTCGCTATGTATGACTGTACATAACATAACAGATATTGAACTGGAAAACGAATTAGAAATGATAAAACTTTTACCACGGCCTTATACAATCAAGCGTTGCGCAAGTCCTTGGCATAATCCTCGGTTGATTTTAAGTTCTGTACAGTTTCACATAAATGCGCTTTTCAATGACAAGAGCTACATAAATCATTGCAGAATACATCTACACTTGAATGCCAGCCAACAAAAGTTGGAATTATCATGTTTCAGATAATTTTGAGCTATTTCTATTGTTGAAAGGGAGGTTGACTCTTAACGAACTTAAGTCAAACATTCGATCAATGTTGGCTACTATTTCCCAACGAAACCGACATAAAGGAGGTATGTTTAAACGCAAACATGGACCGCGCAAGAAAAGTAATATCGCCATCTTGACATAATTTTTCAACGCATCGTTTCTCTCGGTCGCCTTAGAATACCTTCCCTCAGTACCGCTTCAAAAAATATCGAAGAAAATGAAATATAATATTCAGCCATGTATGGCCCCTAGGGTACACAGTTTGAGAAACAGCATCCTTTTCTTTTGGATGTTGGCAATACAACGTTGAAAGTCATTACTTACCTTATCCTTGGAACTGTAACCTCCGCAGGGCATTCCCAGGAAAGCCCCTGAACGAGCAGCTTTATCAGTTGTGACGCTATAAGGCGCGCAGGAAACGTGGGCGCGGTTAATGGGTTTACATTGTGTAGATGCCGTCTTGCTCGTGGTGATCCAACACACTGATGAACCAATAATCCAAAGAGTTCGGCCAAAGCACGCCCAAGATGCGATGACGAGGCCAGTAACCATCGGATTAGTTTCATTTGCCTTTGCCTTTGCACTGAGATGCCACCTGCCTTTTCAGACTTGTCAGAATCTAAGAGAAGTAATGACTTTAGAATTGACTTTTGAAAGTGTTTACTCATTCGCTGTAAAAAGTGTACTGAAAGTTATCGAGTGGTTTTCCGGAGAAAAACTGAATTGATAATGTAGAACATATGAGGCCTAAGAAAACTTCATAAAGAGACATTTATAACTGAAATCGACTTGCACCAGACATAATAATCTTAAGATAACAAGTCAATTGAAATTTGTTTGGGAAATCGCTTTTGATAATCTCAAAAGTCTTTGTGGCTCTTGGCATACAACTACATAAGTAAGAAGGGTTTTATTGCAGCACTAACATTGCACCAGTTAGAGAAACCATTTTTGTACTTAAAAGCTTCCTTCGTCTAACACTCCCCAGAGTAGACTCAAAACCCAAACTGCGTTTTCAGAGCCAATCAGAACTCTGACTGCCAAATTTGTGCTGTTTTGACCAATAAGTGCCTAAATGGTTCACCGAGAAGGCCCAATAAAAAGGCGTATTCCCTCAGCCTACAAAACATCGGTTTTCTTGCTTTTATGTTGACCGATTCCAGAACGGTCAAGTGAAAGGCAGATCTAGGCCTACCTATTATACGAAAGCGGTTATCCATTTTCAATTTTGCACCTAGATTTTCAAGGAAGAGACCTACCCTTTGGCTGAGTCTTATTGCTTAACGCTACTTAGTCTTCACCATGTACCGTGATAAAGCTTCACAAGGTCATAAAATGTAAGGATATCTAAACAAACTATGTGGAAATCGTAGGGTTAGCTGGAAGGACACGGCGTCCTTTCACCCTTCAATTTTCTTTGCTTGACATATATATTTCGTACCAGGGAGAAACACTCAGCATAACACCAGACACATATTATTTGAATTATCATATCATTGTACATCCTCACCTTGGTCGTCTCTTCTCATATCTACATCCTTGGAATCAGCATACGGCACTAAACGCCTAAGATCGTCAATAGCAAACTGAAGGTGTTCGTTACTCTCTGCTACTGGTGTACACAAGGTCAGAAGTACACTGCTTTCCCATACCAAGCGAGTATACAAGGTACTCAATTTCTTTAGCACTTTAATACCAAGATCTGAACTCCATTTATTAACGGACATCGCGCGAATGTTAGACTTGGAGAACAAAAAAACGAAATGAAAAAACGCATCATAAAGAAACAGTAGTTATCTTATAAACGAAGTGTCGTAAAGTTGCAGCTTCTGACAGTAGCACAAAACACACAAAGAAAAATTTTATGAGATAATTAGACGACCAGAGTCTCTACTAGGCTTTTCCACTAAAACAATCATGCTTGATAAACCCCAAATATATCATTATATACAGTCTTTTTTATGATAACAAGGAGAGGGCACTTGGTAGATGAATGAGGGGCGAAGGCAAATTCCGACCTGTATAAAAAGGGTGTTCTTATGAGGCAGGAAAGTTTGACGTCACGATTTTTAAAATGTTTCAATTATGGAAAAAATACTCCATTTCATGTTAGATTATTAGTAAGAAGAGCAAAGGTCCAAATTGACAGTGTTCCCTTTCCCGTCTCCGCGATATCAGCTTTCAAAGTTTTATACCTTTCTAACAAAACCTTACTATTACAAGCTGGTTTTTACCGTAATGATCCAAGAAATATTCACAGAGTCTTAGCCAGAGATATTTGAGATTCAAACGCCACTAGTTTAAATACTATATACACTACAGGTCTGGTATTCTGGGAAACAGCCCACTCCAGCGTTTCGATATCTGGAGTCAAATTGTACTATTTCCAAAACGTTTGATTTGTGATGTCACCACTCCCCCTCCCTATCTGGAGTCAAGTCTTTATCATTGTCGAAAAAGAAACTGAAACTTCTTTCTAAGATCGGGTTGCATTTTCGAAGTGCTTAAACCTAACTGATACACATCATAAAGCTTCCTTTATCTACGAAGAAAAATCATTGTGAGGCATCACGCTCCACTCCTCGCTCCCTTTAACTGTCCCCAACTAACGACGACAAGTTCATGCTACCAACGGTGGTTTTGCAATCTGCAGTAAGGTCAGACAGT
>JAAAKL020009153.1:0-15314 GCA_010016065.2 Carybdea cf. marsupialis auct. non (Linnaeus, 1758)
GGTGAAGTGAGCCTGAGCCCCACTCTCTCCACGCAGCTTGCTGTTTGACGAGGGTGTGAGGGCATCCTGTAGCACGAAAAACAACAGCTGCCAAAGCTTCATTGCATCCCTCGAAGTCCTCAACGGTGGATCAGGCGAAAGAATGGCTGAGGAGGTGGATGAAGGAAAGCAAGTTCTTGATCTCTCCATCGTCTCGGTTTCAACTGTGCCACGGAACCAAGGGATCTTGAGGCCAAGACAGTTCTTGGGTTGCCACAAAGGACTCACCACGTAAGTGGTAAGTCCTTTTCTTTCTTCACTGCACTAATCTTTTTTTAATGAACAGGAACATAAGCAATAGGGAATGGATAACGGGGACAGTTGAGGTAAACACTGGAAGTACTTAGACCTGAACCTGTATCATGACGATGAGAGCGAGATGGTTGTTCTTCTCCGTGAGCCGGAGGCAGCAAGAGAGATTGCTCCGACCCTCACGATTGAGCGGGCTTATTTAGAACCAGCTCCGCTTACCCTAAATTGGCAGGGGCCTAGAAAAGGTGTCCTTATCGTCGCGTGTCCCCATTAGCATGGTGGGGTAACCACACTAGTCGTGCTCACCCAAAATGTGGTCGAAATAAAACCAAGAAATTTATGAAACCTTTGATCCTTGGATCTTGGAATCTGAGAATTCACATGAACAACCAGAAATCTGATCGTCCTGAAAGATGGACTGCACTTGTTGGGGAAGAACTTGAAAGATACAAGGTTGACAGCGCCGCCCTCTCAGAAACAAGAGTTGCAGATGAAGGTCAATTAATTGAATCAGGGTTGGGATTTTCCTGGAAAAGAAAGTCTTATCGTGATCGCAGAATCCATGGGGTTGGTTTTGTTGTAAGATATGCTTGCAACCTCCCTCAGCATCATCCCATCCAGAATCAGTGAACGACTTATATCCGTCCGAATTCCTCTTGAAGGAGGAAATCACGTCACAGTCCTCAGTATCTATGCTCCAACGCTCGATGCAGAGGATGAGACCAAGGAAAACTTCTAAAGCTCTCATCGTCAGGCTCTTCAGTGTGTTACTTCTGGTGATTAACTGTTCATACTTGGGGACTTGAACGCACGCATGGGAAAAAACAACGAGCTGTTGAAAAACGTCATAGGAACAGAAGAAATCGGAAAAGTCAATGGACTCCTTATGCTTAGTTTCTGTTCTTCAGAATGAAAAACAAACACAAGACATCTTGGATGCATCCCCTATCACACCATTGGCAGCTCATTGATTATCACGTCACCCGCAAAAGAGATCGATCTGCAATCCTTATCACCAATTCCACTAGTGGTACAGATGATTGTTGGACTCATCATAGACTCATCATCTCTAACGTTTGACTTCATCTCAAGTTTTAACTCAAGCCACATCATCGTCAATCTCTTAGTAAAAAATAGAGCATCTCTCTTTTGAAGGATGAAGAATATCGCAACACCCTTCAAGAACAATAGGCCAATTCACCTGCTCCTCCTACCACTGCCTCTATTGACCATCATTGGAAATCCATCATGTTACCAACTCAAACAACAGCAAAAAGATGTCCCATGATTTTTCAGTCGCAAACATCAAGACTGGTTTTATGAAAATGACCCTGCCATCACATCTCTCATCAATGATAAACGAAGGGCAAAGACTGAGATGGAAAAGCATCCAAGCTCAAAAGGAAAACAAAAACGATAAAAGAACATCAAAAGACAAGTCCAGGTAATATTTAGAGACATCCAAAACCAGCGGTGGGATGATAGAGCTCTGGAAATTCGAGAACTTGCTAATGATAGAGATCTCCACATTTTCTACCAATCCCTGAAAACCTTCTAGGGTTCTCGTCATCACGCCTCAACTCCCATGAGATCATTTGATGGTCAACACCTCCTGAAAGATGACCCCAGCACTCTAAACCGTTGGACCAAACACTTCCATCAACTTCTCACACGTCCCTCCAAGGTTGATCCGAACATCTTGGATCAGCTCAATCAGTGCCCTATCCGACCTGAACTGAATATGCCTTCAATGCTTCTCAAAGTACAAGAGGCTATCTCGTGACGCAAGAACAACAAATCATCTGGTCTTGATGATCTACCTTTTGAACTCGTGAAAGTCGGTTCACATCTGCTTGCTCCTCGTCTCCATCTAATCTTTTTGAAAATCTGCGAAAAATTCGATACTGCTGCTGATTTCAGGAACTCTCTCATCGTCACTATTTTCAAAAGGGTGACATATCTATTTGTGAAAACTACCATGAGATTTCTTTTCTCTCAATAGCAAAGAATGTCTTCGCCATAGTTAAACCGTCTTGCTCCGGTGGCTGAACTGATCCTTCCTAAAGCACACTATGGGCTTTGATTAAACAAAGGTACGATTGATTTTAATTTTTGTTGCTTGGCAACTGCAAGACAATCTCGTCAACATCGTGTCTCCTTGCATCTGATACCCTATGACCTGCAGAAGGCCTTTGATAGTATCTGCAGAGGTACATTCTGGAATATCCTTCATATGATTTTATCCGATCTCTTTCAGTTCTACACAGTGGTTTAATATCTCCTCCTTTCCCAATTCTACCTGGTGTCAAACAAGGCTTTGCCTTATCCTCACTGCTGTTCTCCCTGTACCTGGTAGCCCTCCGTCAGACCAGCTAGCATGGCATTTATGATGTGTGCATCTCTACTCGACTGGAAGGCAGCGTCTTTAACCTCAGTCGAACTTCAGGACGCTGATGACAATGCTCCAAGTCATGATGCTGGAAATCTCGAAAAAATTTCCTGACAATTAAGTTTCGACTTTTGAACTTTCGGTTTCCGCATCAATACCAGGAATACTCAAACTCTTCATCAATTCCCAAACATACATGCTGAGGTCACTTCAAATCCAGATCCGATTGGTATCCGTGAAGCTCCATTAGAACAAGTCAACAACTTCAGATATCTTGGAAATATCCTCTGAACCAAAGGTTGGTTCCATCGAAGAAGAAGTAATCCATTGAATTCAACTTGCCTCAGTTACCTTTGGAAACCTCAATGAACATTTGTTCTCCAATAAAAAAATTCAAACATCGATAAAACTAACTGCCTATCATGCAGTTGTTTTGAGTAACCTTTTGTATGTCTGTGAGACGTGAACCACTTATCGTTGTTTTACCAAACTTCTTGAATAATTCAATTAAAGAAACTTTAATCAATTCTTGGCATCTCTTTGGAAGACAAACTGACCAAGATTGAAGTTCCTGAGCGTGCTGAACAATCAGCATCGAGGCAACTGTCTTCCGACACCAGCTTCGACGGAGTGGCCACGTTCTGAGAATGCAACCATCTCGTCTTCCGAAACAGGTCTTCTATGGTAAACTTCCAATTGGCTTCAGACACCGCAATCACCCACTCAAGCGGTTAAAAGATTCCCTCATTCCTTGTCAAAAATGTCCCAGGACTTTCACCTCTCATTTGGCATTCGCTTCTCATCGGAGAGCACATGAAAGAAGAACGAGGACCTGAATTTTTCGTAGTTTTTGTGTCGAGTGAAATAAAGAAGTTACCGATAGTCGTTTTGACTGGACCTGAGTAGTAGTGAAGTAAACCACTGTCTGATTCCTTTAATATCAAAACCTCTTCCCTTATTTCAAAACTGCATGATGTAATATGAGATCTCTATGATCACTCCTATACTTTGTTACTGAATTTTTTCATATCGGTAAAGATGACTTGGAATGTTCACGTTCTCTTCTGTTTAGTCTTCTGATAAAGACGTTTGCTCGATACATCAAGTATGAACGATTTATTCAAATTGGTTACTGCTTCTCAAATTTATTGAAACCTCGTTATTGGTATCATATTCCTGGCGATGCAGTAGATTTAACTGGTCATGCGTATGGGAATCACATTCTCTTGAATGTTTTACAGTGTTTCGTGCACACAGTGGGGAATGACGTTAAGGATTAAAAGATGTAAAACCCTTGGTATTGCAACAGTTTAGGAAAAAATTATTGTTAAACCAAAATCCTCAGCCTGTTGATAAATATAACGAAAGCTTCAGCTACTTTGGAGCGTTTTGAAACTTTGAAATGGCCAACAATGATCATGAAAAGGCTTTAATAACAGATGTTGATGATTGTATTCAACTGCTTTGATCTTTAGCCAAAATAAGATACTAATATATCGCATGTACTTTCACCCTAACATTTCATGACATCTTACTATATGTGACCTAGGGATTACTTAGGTAGAATCTGCATCAGAGATCAGCGACCTTTTAAAGATGTTTGGAAAGCCATAAAGCGGTATTTTGGATACCCCTTTGCTATGTAAAAGCAAATATGGACCGAATATTATTGATATCTCAAGTCATCATTTCTACGTCAGGTAATAATCAATAAAAAAGTTGTGCTCTGTACATCATTTCGACAGACAATTTATTCAGTACAAAAGTAAAAAAATCGAGTGCGATAAGTTTACTAGTTGTAAATCCCTGTCTAAATAAGAAATAAAAAAATGACATAACTGAAAGAAATGAGTATGATTAATAAAACTAGTACTTTGGAAGTGTTTAATCAACAAAGGATTTAAAGAGCACATTCGGGTTTGGTGCTTTCAGTAGTTTGCAAAAATATTTACATCTTTGCCATTCGCTACATAAACAACTCTTTTACTATTTTAAAATTATCCAACAACGGAAAATTTCTGATAGCAGTCTTCGCAAAGCTTGTCTGAATTGCCAGACTTTTCAATATATCAGAGCTTCTTAAAGAGGGAAGGTACAGCTGGAACATGATTCCATCCTTAACAACCTAAGCACATTTTTATGTTCAAACGGAAATTTGAGTAGTTATGCTGACATCCCGGGCTGCATGTCTTCGTCCACGATCACCGAAGATTGTGAATGAGCAGATATACTTATTTGCAATGCAAACTATCTATCCATTGGCTTTGAAAACAATGTCCAGCGTAATACTATTAGAAAACGTAAAAAGTACCATAAACTCTGTACCCGATAAAAGTATCATATTCTGTGAAGTTTGTATATGGGAGTAGCGGGTTAGTGAAATGCATGCTGAAGAAGAAAAATTATTAACGGACATCCTTGAGTGTATCAGAATAGGTTAAAAGAGTTCTTTCAGATTTTAAAGAGCCCAGCTGTCTGTTACATCCAAACTACATCCTTTTTGTTGTGTTGAGGGACACAGAGTGGAACACATCAAACTTTTTAACGTGGTAATCAAAACTGGCAACCGACGACGCGGTTAGTTTGAATGTTAACATAAATCTTCATGTTTTCATATTTAAGTTTTTTGTACAATTTATTAACTTGAATTGTATACTGCCTGAATTAAGATAATTTAAAATAGCCTGTCGAGTGATGATTTAATTGTAGTATGTCAATAAGATAAGTATATATAAAAAATGTTTGAGAAAAATTGTATTTTAAAAAAACTGTTCATGAGTTTATCAGAAAGATGATTATTCTTTTGCATATAAAAAAAATTTACTCGTTTACCAAAGGAATCCCTTGTTCAAAATATCATGGCATCTCGCAATGCCTGATACAGACATCATATGGTGCAGGTATAATTGATATTTCAAGGAAATCTGCAATACCAAATTGTAAAGCGTAGGAAATTATTAAATACCTCTCATCGTAAGATACGTCATAGTTTTCATGAATCGAAACATAAAAAACGTGAAGCACGTACTACGGTACTATACGTACTGATTCGGTACTACAGATTATGGGAAATCACTTTTCACCCTTTAAGGGTAACCTGTGATCTACCTGATTTATGTTTAAATAGTTTACCTCGTATAGTTTTTACTCCCTGGACTATCGTGATAGCGTGCAGTGAAAGAACTGATTGGTTAAATTAAGTCTATGGTTATCCTAGTTTAATTGGTCACTCCCCTTTTCGCACTCTCGTTCTGCTATGATGTCATGTGGAAGTGTTGTCTTATATTATATAAAGAATGATTGAAGATGTAAATGGAGATTCGGATGATTGCTTCACTTTTAGCAATTTTCTCTCTCCTTCGACCATAACTGGTAATACTGGTCGCCCCAAGATCATTATAAAGCACAGCAATACATCATATGTCATCGAATTAACTATTGGAGTTGAAATAAAGCTAGAGAAAATTTCTCGCTTCACATGGGTGACAACTATTAACCATTATGCTAAAATAAACTTTAAAAAGTGCGATTAAAAGTGTGATTATAAAAGTGTGATTAAAATAGTGCGATCAACATTTTAAATATTTTTTAAAGAAGTTGCTCGTCGGAAGGCCTAAATGCCACTGACACGTTAAGAGCTACAAAAATGAAAGCATAGAAAAGATAAGTTAATTAAATGAAAGACTGAGTTAACAGAAATCTGCTACTAAGAACCTTGAACTGATTAAGGTTATAGTCATTAGGGAAGCACGAAGAAGAAAGAGAGTTCCAGAGAGTGGCAGTGCGAGGAAAGAAACTTATGATATAAGTGGAAGTTCTCCACTTAAGCACGTCGACAAGCGAATGGATGAAGCTTCATGGAGGGACGAGTAGTACGTTGCATAGACTTTAATGGTGAAACGAAGGAAGAGAGCTCCTTGCTACACAGTCCATTGAAGTATCTAGAGAAAGGGAGAAAAGATGATATAACCCTACAGTGTGCAAGAACTTCAAGGGCCCCAGAGAGCTCAGTACCAATCAGGTTCGAGACTCGACTTTTGATACGATCCAACTGATTCAGGTGGGAGGTAGGTGATCCAGACCAGATACGGTAACAATACTCCATTCATGGTCGTATTGAAGATTTGTAAAGATAGAGAATACTCTCCTGAGAGAGAGAGAGGTATTTCTGTGCCTGATAGAGAGAGCCAACTTTCATGGAAGTTGACTTGGCAATAGTTTCAATATATGATTTCCAAAAAGATCCAAGAAGGGAGAAGGAAAGCCCAAGAAGCCTGACACCAGAACTCTTAGGGAGCTAGACATCAATGATAGTGACTGATGGAAGAATGGGTTTCTTATGACGGTTGATAGAGAGAAGCCTTGTTTCTGCTCTTGAAAGCCATTTCCTTCCCCAATCAGCAACTACTCGGAGATCGTTCTCAAGAAAGTTTGCAATCCTAACTTTATCCAACGGAAGTGGCTTGCCCAGGCATGAGTAAATAGTGGTGTCATCAGCAAAAATACCTAATTCTGTAAGGGTTCGATCAGGCCAAACCTGCAGTGTCAAGAGCAATAGCCCTTGATTCACCAGAAACATCAAGAACATGGTGTATATGCTCGGCGATAGCAGCCAGAAGGTCCTCAGTAGACCGCGAAGAACGAAAGCGGTACTGCTAGTCAGAGAGAAGTCCAAGAGATTCTAGATATTTAATCATTGAGATATTGATAATGGTCTCGAAGACAATAGTAGGTAAAAGGCTAATTGGACGATAATTAAAAGGATCAGAGGGATCACCTGGGTTCTTGGAGGCTTGGATAACAGAGGTTACTTTCGAATAGGAGGGGAAACATGGATCAGTAAGACCCTTGTTAAACAGCTTTTAGAGAATAGGACAGACTTCTTGACAGCAGTTTCGTAGCACAAATGGTATACCATCAGGGCTAGTGGCTTTGATTTATCAAGACGAACAATTATAAATGCAGCTAAGGTAAGGGTAATTTTAACATCTACAAGATATGAATCAGTACGTGATGGAAATTTGGGTAGTATATGACCACTATCATCAAGAGTAGAGTTAGCTGCAAAGAACTGTGCAAAGAATTCAGCTTTGTCTGAAGCGGGTGTGAGGACCTTAGGTCCATTAAAGAGTGGTGGGACAGACGATCTGTTCTTTTGGAGTACAGAATTGCAGATCCTCCAAAAGTATCGAAATCCATTTTTCTGGCTCGTCATTAAATTACGAGTCCTTTCAATGTAGACATGTTTTGCATCATCAAGAATACTCTTACAAGAATAACGAGCAGTGATGAAGAGCTGCTTGTTGTGAGAAGAAGGATCTCGTCTGCATAATTGAAAATAATGATTGCGATAGGCAATGACAGTGCACATGCTGGTGAGAACCAAGGAGAGTAATGAGGCTTTAACTGGAATTTTCTACTAGGTACGAAAGCATCAATACCAGCTTGGAGTAAAGATAAGATTTCTGAAGCACAGTGTTCATTGAGGAAAGAGAGGCAGAGGACTCGATTACAACATGATCAAAGTTACCCAGAGGAGCAGAATGAGTCAAAGACCATATTTTGGGATTCACGGTAAGAAAGCGATCCAGAGTAGAAGGGTTTTAAACGCCTGTCTTGTTGGGAAATCAACAAGTTGTGACAAACCTTGCGACACAGAAATGTTGAAGGCACTAACCCCAGAAGCATTTGTGAAATAAGAGTGAACAATTTCCACCGGCAGTGAATTCCACTGAACTGGTGCTGTATAAGCAAAAAATCTTCTTCCCAATTTTTCGCGACATATTTTAGGTACGAACAGAAGGATGTTATTAGAGCTCCGTAAATAATTTCAAGTTGGTTCTATTCGGATGACCAAGTCTGACAAGTACTTTGGCCCAATGCACTTTAGTGATTTGTATACCAGAAGTAAGATTTTGAATTCATAGACATATACAGACAACGGATCATTGTTCTACATGAGTGAAATTGGAAGAGATATATAGACAACGGATCATTGTTCTACATGAGTGAAATTGGAAAAGATATATAGACAACAGATTATTGTTCGACATGAGTGCAATTGGAAGAAATATATAGACAACAGATCATTGTACGACATGAGTGAAATTGAAAGAGATATCTAGATAACAGATCATTGTTCGCCATGAGTTCAATTGGAAGAGATAAATAGACAACAGATCATTGTTCGACATTAGTGGAATTAGAAGATATATATATATAGATAACAGATCTTTTTTTCTTTTAAAATGTATACGTGCAATTGTTTGACTATGTTCATTTTCTTTTGACTGAAATTGTTAAGTAGCATTTGCTTTAAAAGTCAGAGGTGTCTCTGAAGTATCTAATTTAGTGTTCTGTACATGAAAGGAATAAAAACCATTAAGTTTAAAATTTTTATCAAAGAGAGTGTTATGCAAAGCTTTAAAGACTTCGTATCCATGCAAATTATATCATCAACGAAAACGTGGTCTTTTAATGGTCTTAAAGTATGTGGACCTTACGAGTATTTTAGAATATGCAGTGCCAACAAGGGATTTTATCTTTGAAATATGAGCCTTTCCTTTCGGGATTTATTTTTCTTATGTGAATACAATCAAATCATATGTTGTAACTTGCCAAATTTTTAATAGACAAAATTGTTTGACGTGATGTAGTAGTTTCGAATGGTGATCACACCTCAATCCGCGACTCCTTTAGCCATCTCTTATAGGCAGCTACACACTCCAGCACTGCTAGTGTTATTGCACGAAGGCTCTTCGGTGTTTTTGTTCTAATTATCGTTTTCCTTTACATTGCAAAGATATAAACAAACACACGCACAAATAAATAAATAAATACAAACAATCACATTTTAACAGTGGCACATCCCATCGTACTTTATGCATTGCTACTGTCTTAGTGAGCAGACAAGTCTTACCCGACAAGGTAACGCTAAAAATTCCATCATGTTGAAGGCAACTAGAAATAATTACTAGCTGCTGCTCATTTTACGTGAGCGTTCCAAGAGTTGCCTAACTGAATGAGCCCTTTTCTGCAAAAGGAAAGACTAGAACGCGAGACTC
Organism: Carybdea cf. marsupialis auct. non (Linnaeus, 1758); assembly: GCA_010016065.2. Classification (NCBI taxonomy): domain Eukaryota; kingdom Metazoa; phylum Cnidaria; class Cubozoa; order Carybdeida; family Carybdeidae; genus Carybdea; species Carybdea cf. marsupialis auct. non (Linnaeus, 1758). The sequence continues at coordinate 9,745 of JAAAKL020009153.1, forward strand.
AAAAAGTGCTAGTGAAAGACTGAATATTACACTACGAACATTACGTTATTTGGTCATAGGTGATGCACACTACCTTTGCAGCTAACTACAGAATCAGCCCAGCGGAAGAATTATAATGCAAAAAACTATTACAACAAGGACAGGGTAGAGGAACTACAAATCAGTAAACGTTAAGTATTCTTCTCTTTTATCTATTAGGGGAAATGTGCCCCCAGTTCCTCAGTCACTGACTCTCTCGTTTTAAAATTTTATTATTATTTATTTATTATTTATTATTCAAACATTTAAAATAGACCAATGAAGAACACTTATTACAAGGAAAAGTTTTGATAGGCAAGAATAATCAAGGAGTATTAAACGTTTGTTTTAGGATCCGATCAGTAACTAGTGTAAATAAAAAGCTTGGTTACACAGGAAGAGGAAATTGTACATTTACAAGAATCAGCGTGACTATCATGACACAACCGTTTCAAAGAATTCATGACTCCCTGTATAGTAGCTAGAATATCGAAAAAGAAAAAACAAGAAGAACCCAGCCACAAAAAAAGTAAAGGGGAAAGCTGCTAGGGATTGTAAGGGGTTGTTGGCTTTGCCATAAAACAACATTTAATTGAGAACCCTGAATTTTAAGAAGACATTAACTATGAACGCTTTACTATTTTGGGTAGAGGGCGGTCCAAATTCCATTTAGCAGTCCTGGAATCTGTATTCATCTCTAGGATAAAGCCCAGTCTTTGCCAGCAGAAAAAATTTGTCTTTAAGCTTTCTATGTTTTAGGTTGTTGTATTGTTTAGGCGCCATCTGTTGTTATTGTTCTTCTCCATTGCTAGTGTACGCTCAATCAAATTTGTTTTTCATAACTGTTTGATCCTTACTATTGTATAAATAGATTCTTTGTGTATTATTCATTATCGATGTAGATCGACGGAAGAGAATCGGCGAAAGCTTATCGATCAAATATGTTTATTATTTTGCTTCATGCTTCTTTAAATTTGTAGTACCAACAACATGTTCAAGTTAGAATATCGAAAACTGACAAACAACTGCGTATCACGTAGATTAAATCAAATGAACGGCTTACAAGGGAGCAATCCAGATTAATCGTAAAATAAACCCGTAGTTATAAATACAAATTGCGCTAAAGCGTACCTTTCTTTTAAGGCGGACAAAGCAGGAAAAGCCCCAGTCTATTAAATGTTAAATCATCAAGTGATAATGATTCCTGATGGTAGCAACCTCAATTGGCATCTGTGTACGAGGTAGGGAGGGGGAATTGTATACAGTGAAATATCACGGCTGTGAGAGATTCCGCAGGCGCGGAGCATTGCAGTGGTGGCTTTTGTGAATTTGAGCATCTCGCGTTTGGGTAGTGAGCGCAAAAAGATGTCAGTGGGATATAGACCCTACATTCATAACGCGCTCGTCACGTTAAAAGATTTTAGGGAGTTTTGCAACAGATAACGATCCACTAGACGACGACGAGATTACCGTATTTCCTCCAATTATAGATCGCCTCCAATTATAGACCCCCTTTTCGTTTCATATCAATTAATTATAGCCCCCCTCTAATTATAGATCCCCTCTTATTATAGACCCCCTTTTTTGGTGCCCTCAATTAATTACAGACCCCCTTCTATATCTATATGAAAACGACAGATATTTCAATAAAGGGGCAGGTTTTGTTACAGCAAAGAGAAAACCACAAGAGTTTGCAAGTAGGCTTATTGAAGAAATAAAACAGTATTCCTGACATTTCGATTGGCACATGTCCAACTAAATCATTATTTCTGTACACACCGGCAGCATGTTCATCGCGTAGTTTAGCATCCTGGCCGCGATCTCCTAGGCATTGCAAAACTTCACCTTTCGTAGGAGTCCATATTCCTCGATAAACGTGATGTCCTCTGAAGACGGAGGAAATTTCCAAGCTCCGATGATGACAAAATACATTGTTTTAAGGAAAATCAACCGTGCAAAAAAGGTGTGCAACACCTCAAGGAGCAGCTTGGCATTCTGAACGAACCTTTTCTTGAAAACCCATTGTTCACCACAGAAACAGAACTCGAAATGTGTGCTTCTCAAAAGTTACGTATTGACAATGATTCGGACTCAGATATCGAGGTCTGTTGAATTTCCACTGAATGTCTGCAAATGGTTTTTCGTTTTGGCTGCAATTCAGATATCGAGGTTTGTTGAATTTTCACTGAATGTATGCAAATGGTTTTTCGTTTTGGCTGCATTTCAGTGATGAAAAGGAATTGGTATACTTTTGCAGTTTTCCTTGAAACTCCATATGCTCTTTTTTTTCAAAACTTTGTTCGGGAAATTAAAGACTCCCTCTAATTATAGACCCCCCCTTTTGGTGCCCTCAATTAATTATAGACGGGTCTATATATAGAGGAAAAACGATAAAGAGGGTGACCTGGGACTAGTGCTAATGCAACAACTTTTTCAAATGTGCAATGAAGCTCACAACGTTTAAACATGACTGTGTCTTTGTCTTTCAATTCCGAAGAAATGAGGGTTTCTTTCTCAGGCTGTTGACTTGACTTGACTTGGTTATTGAAGCTGTATATATCTCGGCGTTAACCCAGCCAAGACACTTCGTGACTAACTCAGTCGTTCGTGTATATCTATCCTGGTCTCTTCGTGTCCCTTATCTTCTCTAGACCCCTATTGCAAAACTGTAATTCAGATATGACGTATGATTGTTACGCCTTTCAGAATTATTTAATTTTTTAACTTATTAAATATCAAAGGTGATCCTTTTGTATCTGGTTGCATCGTTACAATGGAAGAGAAAATTGGAGCATCAACTTCAAATGCCCCGTCATCTGAGGATAAGTGAAATCATTGAGAGCTCATTTATTTTTCGTTAGCTTCAAGGCTAGTTAGCTGTGCTGCCAGTGGTGGATTTTAGTACAGTGTACTTAGTGTAATGCATGATCTAGGCTGTTGACAATATGTGCTGCAAGGGGATTTGTCTTTGTTCATCCTGTTGACGTTGTTCCCTCTTGTTCGCAAAGTGGTAAATTCGCCCAACTATTCTCTTCTCCAGTTACCTCGCGTGCATATTAAGTGACGAAAATGAGACTTTCGAGTCCGCCATTTCCTTTGAGAGGTCAATAAAACAAAACAGTTGTTTGGTCAACATTGCCAGTTTTGGGCAATTTACAGGCAACAGTACTCATTAAGTTGCAATTTAACAAAGACTCTTCATTTTTGCGTTCTTAGACGTTTCTAGGTAATCATTCGTTGGTGGATGTTGTGCATGAGAGGGTGGAGGATATATTTTGCACTAAGCTGAGTTGCTATTAACTTGACGTCAGAACATTCCATAGTGATGCCGAAACGAGTTATCCCGAAGATTGTTTTGCAAGGCTTAGCCACCCATTCGCAGATGTAAATGCACTTAGGCAAAAATTGATACGAGGCCAAAAATAACTGCAGGTGATTCTCTTAGATTCATAAAGTTTGCAGACTTCCTGAGACAATGCCACACCGCCATGCACACAATATTATACAATTATATTAGTATTCTTATATTATTATATTTATTAGTATTAGTACTCTTATATAAGTATTCTTGATGATAGTCAAGAAAGCAGAAAGCTCTTACAAAATCTACCTAACTGGATGGTTACAAGGTGGGATCGTCTCGTCGCTGAGGGGACCAAGAAGGGAATTTTCCTATGATTTATAATATTTGTGGATTTCGTTGTTTATGAAGCTAACATTGCATGTAAACCAGTTGTGTCATATCAGGCAATTACGGGAAATGAGTCAGAAAAAAAAGAGTCAATCGACCACATTTTGAAAAATGTAGAGTGATTGGGGATAATAATCAAATGATGTTTTTACTTCAGTATCACAAATCAATAGTGGGGCCGCATGAAGGACAAAAAGAGCACGTTCGTAAAGAAATATGTATTTTTGTCAACATCTTCACTGTATGAATAGCTTCTTGCAAAACCAATTCAAGAAAAAATGAATTTTCAAAGACCAAATCGTTATGTTTTGGTTGTATGAGGCAAGGTCATAGGTTGAAGGACTATAAGGAAAGGAAAAAATTGAAAAACATTCAGAAGAAAGCATCCCAGGTCCCGACATGGTGACAACAAGCCAGACGGTAACACTTCAATTAAGCTTTTCCACTTAGTTACGGTCCCCTACCAACGAAAGAAAGAGAGAAATTTGGGATGTCTATTGTTTGGGTTTTGCGTCACTACACAGCCCCCTTGCTAAAAGTGAAGGCACGAGGCTAGATAATTTGTGTGTCTCTGTTAGTTAACCTGACTCCAGTGAAGTGTGAGATGAGTTAAAGGCGTGGTAGAGAGAGAGAGAGAGAGAGAGAGAGAGAGAGAGAGAGAGAGATAGATAAAGAGAGTGTGTGTGAGTTTGTAGAGCTAATGCTGCCTCCTGTGTTTGCAGGAGCGTGTTCTCATCTTGGGACACCATTTGTAATTTATAGATGATGACATAGATATTATAAAATCTCGAAGGTAAAAAGCTGTTGGATCACAGGGAAACAATCCCATGGCCTCCATAGCTGTACAACAAGGACACTTTTCCAGTACGCTACGATCTCATACCAACGTGAGAGAAATTTTGAATGTCAATTGCTTAGATATTGCATGTTTTTAATTTGAAAATACCAGGCAGGATGCCTTTCATGTACTAAAAATGGGACATTACTTTGCAATGTTCTAGGTACAATCACCCTACCATCAGCCAAAAAATCTCACAATATCTCTGCCTCCCTCTGGGTTCGATTATTGGGGAAATCTGATTTTAGCAAACGTAAAACTGTAGGCAGCAGTGGGTCATTTGCTGTTTCCTTGACAATGGTGCCTCGAGGCACCCTTGGGGAAAAACAGTCATGAGGAACAACTCAGCAGAGAGCATGGAAACGCTTTACATTCAAATCACATGCTAGAGCTTCCAGTTCTTGAATGTTATACCGCTTTTCGGGATTGGCTTAAGCGTCGGGTAGCACAGCTGACCACTCTTTCCATTCAAGAAGCCTTAAGAACAACCCTAAGTCCCTTAAAACTGGCATAACAGCTTAAGGTAGTTTCAGCATCCTCACTAATATTAAACAAACTTAGTGGAATTGCATTACTAAGGGCATTCTTTAGCATAGCAAAGGCATGCTGACATTTATCACTTAATTTTTCTCTGCATTTTTGGAGACTTGAAGCACTTAAAGAAAAATATGGAAAGTCTCTGATATCGGTCTCATCGTCGTATGCTGCGGGCTAGTTGAAGATTCCCCTTGTCCAAGGTACATTGATTAAATTGGTACGCTTTCAACTAGGACATTATGATTCCAATAGTTTCAAAATATCAGACAAAATTGTAATGTGTCTTCACACAATTTCAAAAATCATTATCAAAATCAAATCATTAACATTATTGTTTGCACGGTTCGGGGAGGTGTGTCATCGTGCTCTTCATCTCATCTTATCTTAGTGTTTTTTCGTCATAACTTTTGATAGTTACATAAGAACTGAAGGGTCATAATCATTTCATGGCTCCTTTTTTACTTAGCTCAAGTAGAATTGCCTTAA
>JAAAKL020009154.1:0-13627 GCA_010016065.2 Carybdea cf. marsupialis auct. non (Linnaeus, 1758)
TATTTAAATGAAAAGAAATTTTTATTCTTTTATATTTATATTATTATTTTATTTACTCGATGTTTGTGTTGTTATTCTTTGCTTACTTTTCTCATATTCGTAGGCAAACAAACGAAAGGTGGGGGACTTGGCCCTTCATTTGCTTGACAAATAGTGGCTTGTCAGTACAAAAAAATCCATCAAAAAGCTGCCAGGAATTAGAACCACATTTTAAAGAGAAGAATGTTGTCAAATTAATGTATTCAGATATCGATCATGTATTCCATGCCCACCTCAAATACCTCACACCTTGGCTTGCTTTGCGGTTATTATGGTGAGGGCGCATCGGGCAAATATACGCCAATCCCCTCCTCTCAGCTCTGCGAATCCTCTTAAATCAACTGTACTCTAAATATGTTACTTATTCTGAAGATAGGCCCTTGGGAACGTTTGATATGTTGACAATTCTGTTTATCAAGACTCCTCTGCGAGTACAGTTGTTTATTTCGAATAAGGGATAACATGTCCAATGATTTGCAATATTATTGCGTAAATAGTAAGTCTGTGATAAAGGATTATTATGAAGTAGTGACTTCTTTCGCACGTGATTTATGCGCGATACATAGGGAGCGTGTAAGCTATCTTGTAGCATAAGCGCCTACTTGCTACTTGACTTGGAATGACTTAAAACAACTCAAGGCTTCAAGAGCCTGGTCAGAGAGAACGGTCACGAAAAGGCACTTATTTGGCTTGACCTGTTGAACAAGAAGAAGAGAGTCAGTGGATCCTATCTTCAGCGACTGTCCTAACTACTTGCGTGAACCCGACATGGTTGATCATGTAATGGCAACTGAAGAAGTGCCATGTCATTATTGCTGTAGAATACTTTTGTCAAATGTCTACCAATGAAATGCTAAGCTCGGTCTAGTATTATCACCGCATGTACGGCCTTACCATCGAGGGTAGTAATTTGTTGTGTAGAGACACGTAGTATTGTCATCATTCTTAATGTTGCTTTGCTTATTCTTATTTTCAGTAATTACCTTGGAGGAAAATAGAGAGCTGAAGATTGCTCTTGAGGAGAAGGATAGGTCTCAAGTTAAAACATATTCCATCAAGAGTGATAATTTCAGTAAGGGACAAGTACAGTACTATAGTGTCGCTGTCGCAAGCAGCGCGGGGTAGAGCAACTGGCTGTTGATAGACTAAGTATTTCCTTGACTTTCATCTATTGGAGGAACTGCGATCTCTTTCACAGTTCCTCAGCCACTCTTTACACGTTACAACATTTCTAATACATATACAATTTACAAGACAATGAACGGACGCTTAATTACAATAAATCAATTTGATTGGGTAAGAATAATCAGGGAGTGGTTAAGAATCGTGTATTAGTATTTGATTGGAAGTTAGTATTAGGACAAAGGTTAATAATCACAGGAAGAGGAAATCAAACATACAAAAGAATCACGTGGGCTACAAACTCTATCATGACAGTATATGTCGGGGTGGCCGCTCTTCGCTCCTTGATATCCTGGGAATTGCCTCGAAAGAGGAATTTTAAGGAAAGCGTGGTTGTTATTTATGCATTTTTTGCTTTCATCGAATCTTGCTCGGAGACTGTTTGTGATTTCATATGATGCTAGAGTTTTGATATCACTGCTGGAAGTCCAGTAACTGACCTTGAATTTGCTTTTTAATGTATAGTGGCCACGTAGATTCGTACTTATTAATTTTTTGTTGTATTTAATCTGTACTTAGTGGTTGCTCATATGCGTCAGTTAAATTCGCAGGATCATGTCTGTTCATAGTCTAGCTTAGTTTCCTCCACATCACAACAAAGGAATTGACTTGTGAATTGTGGAAACAAAAGGAAGAGGAGTGGCGCCCCCCTGCCTTTGGGCAGAAGCCATACGAAAAGGGAACCTTCGGGTCGCCCTCGACTACGGTCAAACAATTTGATTTTTGTTATTTTGCCATGCATGAAGATATGTTCACAAACAGAAATCCAAGCTTTCCCAACAGTACTGAACCGAGAAGTTGCCCTGTTGTTCCAAAACCTGAAAAATTTGGATTTTTGCATGTCTCTTCTTTAAATCTTATATGAGCCTCGTCGTTGTGTAATGGTTATGACGTCAGTTACATCTGATGTCCAACTGGAGTATGCCTCTTGAGATTATCACAGTGCTCGCGCATACATCTATTATTTTCGTGTTTTCATACATCAATAATTTCCTTCTTGTTCCGCAGTTGTCTCGGTGAAAGAAATCCGCCCCCCAAATTTTAGCAAGGACAAGAAATATCCGGTGTTGTTTGACGTGTAGGTAGACAATCTGATACTTGTATTATTGATTGATATGGGGAACGGGGACTGTGTTACATTTGCGGGTTAGGTGATTACTTGACGATGTAATTTTGTATTGCTTGTTTCATTTCCATAACCAGACGAGTTTATCGGTTAATTACTTTCTAAAAGAGTTTGATTTTATTAGCAGCTACAAATACTCGACAAGGCCGAAAATTATCTGATGGAACTGTCATGATTACAAAGGTCATGGCCATTTTGGATCTGAGCATATACTTCACCTTCTCTCTTTTATCGAGTTGACATCACCAAGAAAGGATTCCCGAAACAAACAAACTGTGTCGATTACTCCATTTACAAGAATCCGTTACACAGTCGTGGATGGGATCTCGTAGAAATGTAAAGAACATGTGGAAATGTATCGGGAGTTTTGGATAACATTGTTCAGCACATGTGGCCCCCACGTATCTTATGCCGTGCCAGTCTCAAATTCGTTTCTGGTTTGGCTACGTATTCTCTTGTTGAGGTGGGGAGGGAAGCACTGTGATCACTGCTATGTATCCTTGACTAGGTCGTCATCAAGTTACATAGTTAACCGTTCACCACTTGGATATCAGGCATTGCTGCGTCATTCAGTAAAGTTCGATCCCGCCTGTGGCGGTGTGCTGTTACTGCGCCTTCCAGTCTCCAATACCTGGAAGATGAAATATTTATTACTCTTTGAAGACATGAGAATACTGAAACGATCAGACTTGATCATATGGTGGATTGCAAGTTTAGAATTTCATTTGTATTATCCAATTTTTCTTGTTCAATGATTCACTTAAGCATTTTAAGTAGTACGTACTTTAAGTAGTACGTACTTTAAGTAGTACGTACTTTAAGTAGTACATACTTTAAAGTGCTGATATACGATAAGGAATTATCGCTGTATGCATCTACCAAAGACTGGTACTGCTCCTGTTACGCAACTAGGCAAGATGTTAACTTATCGGTGTGGAATCGATACATTCTAAAATCTTTTCATTAAACCTTCACTGGAGACTAGCGTAAGAAGAGCTTCTGGTTTTATTAGCCGATCAGGGATTAGATCAAAATAGTGCTTTTGAACCTCAATTATGTTTCACGAACAATTTTTATGTTTTATTTTATTTCCTATAGATATGGTGGTCCTGCAACGCAGAAAGTAAGTTGTGAATTTGAATACAAAACATGGATCTTGTTATCAGCCCAATAACGATAATGGTGGGCTTACATGCAGTGTCAGACGACGCAAAGTATTTCATACGTGTGGTACAAGAGTGCCCAAATAAAGAAGATATTTGAGGTTTAAGAATCGGATTAAGTAAAGAGGTTCTAATATGACATTTTAGGGCCACTGGATTACATCAATTTTCCCCGTCTTGTGGTAAAAGACGAATTGTGAACAAGAAAATGTATTTTCAGAAACATACGCTTTTGACCGCAATTACATAACATTAAGGCTGTTTATACCAAACCGTAACTGACTGTTATAATGATACTCGTAAGTCAAGTTCAATTAAGAACGTTGATGCAGGCGGGTTGTGGCCTGTACTACTTTAAAGAACTGAAGGCTTATGCACAAGTTTCCAGCTAGATCTCTAAAGATAAGGACGAAAACGAGAACGAGGATGGTGGTTCTACCAATGCCGATAGAGGCGGTGGTGGTGTTGCGGTGGTGGTGCCGTGGGTGGTGCCGTGGGTGGTGCCATGGGTGGTGTTGATGAGGATGACGATGATGATTGTGCCTGAAAAGATGATTGTGAAGAGGTTGATGATTATGATGATGATCATCATCATCATAATGATAATGATGATGACAATGGTTAAAATGGCGATAGTGATTTCTATGCTGATGGCAAGGCCGAAGGTGACTGTTGCGGTCACGAAAAGAATCCTTTGCACTTGTATTAGAAAACAAAATTATGCAATAAAAGCAAGTGGATGGGAAAAGATAGAAAGTCGTTTTCATCTGAATCATACAGGAACAACTTGATGATATAAGGTGGCCATCGGGATTCTAACAGACGAAGTTAAGAAAATTGCAAAGTATTGTTATGTTGAACCAGCTAGTTTACTGGTCCTTTCCACATATCGCTTAGGGATAACAGTAAAACTTCCCAAGCTACACGGTACTTCTTAATCTCGCGAATATTTCTAATGGATACATAGTAGACTATCACATTTGATAATATCGTTTTCTTGCTTAACCCATATTCAGTTATGTAGTCTTAAGATAGTTATTAGAGCTTAGGAATACTACGTTAGCCATTTGGTATGAGTTACCGGGGCTAGGCTGGTTTCAGTTCCCATTTCCGACCTTTTCACAATTGCAGACACCAGGATTTAGAATGTTATAAACCAAACATTTCACTGCTTCGATGGAATATTTCACCGCTGTCGTGTTTCTTTTCAATCTAGGTACAAAACGTTTTCGAGGTGTACTACGCTGAATTCCTAGTGAGCAACTATGATGTAATTGTGGTCTACACGGACGTCCGCGGAGCATCTATGCATGGTTACGAGTACGGAATACCTTTGACATGTCATTTCTATAGTATTTACTTATATTTCGAATATTGATAGTCCTCTTTCATTTGCGTCTTTCACTGTTCTTATCATCCATATTCTCTTCTCTAATAAGTCTTGATTTTCCACTTACGTGTGACTTGCAGTTCCTTCTCACAAGCTGTATTGGCATTGATGAAGATGCCAATGATCTGTCGTGAATGAAACGAAACGTATTTGATGTTATCGACAAAAGCGTGTGGTATCCGCAGGCCCAAAATACTATGCGTCATCCAAGGGGTCTTGAAGTAAGCTTGCGTACAGAGTGGAGAGGCATGCATTTTATAAAAGCCTCAAGTGCCAAGTAACATTCTTTAGTTAAATAGGGGGAGTTATAGGGGGTTGATTTTGCGCCAGTCCGGATTGTTTTTTATGATTATGTTTCACTTGCCCTTTTTATATAAAGTTTGAACCCCTTGTACATGAAGCCACTTCGCATTCCATTGGCCTTTTCGTTTTTCGCCTGTTATTTTCTGACGCTTACTATTGGAACATTCAAGCTATTTTCTGACATAAGAATTCTTTCCCTTTTCTCCCCATAATGATGGTTCTTTTAACGAGTGTTTGTTTCGAATTCGATCGTAAGTTTCATATTATTTGTTATTGACGTTCTCTTCGTATTTTGGTCTTTTTTAGATTTAAACATGCTGTCTACAGGAAGCTGGGCTACTATGAAGCTAAGGACAACATAAATGTAGCCAAGTAAGTCCTTGCGATTATGTTATCTTTTACATAAACTACTATCGTATCACTGTTCCGCCAGTTTATATTTCAGAAGAAGAACAGTGTGCACTTTTTAATCAATCAATACCTACAATTACAGTAAGACTTTTTAGGGCATCCTGCTTTGCTGAATATTTTACTCTTGTCCAAAGGAGACCACTGTGGCACCGCTTTTCTACTCCTGCCACAGCTAAGCAGTTGCTTTATGCTTCGGTATGCTTCTTGTTTTTACATATGCCCGTGTCGTCTTCAGATCAAATACCCGTTAAGATTTGATCTTCTACCCGTTAAGGTATGATCTTCTACCCGTTAAGGTATGATCTTCTACCCGTTAAGGTATGATCCTTTACCCAATTAAGGTATGATCTTCTACCCGTTAAGGTCTGATCCTTTACCCAATTAAGGTATGATCTTCTACCCGTTAAGGTATTATCTTCTACCCGTTAAGGTATAATCTTCTACCCCTTTAGGTATTATCTCACTCACAGCCAGGCCTTTCCTGTGAGGTAAGAAAAGAAAAGAAGGTATCCGTATGACAGTGTGCATCTAAGTGGCAAAATTAATACACGGTTTTACTCCCTTATTTCATTCTGGTAGTAGTGGTATATAAATGTATCAGCAAGTTGTTACAAATAACGTTTTGTGACTGTGAATGTAAAACTTTGTTTGGATCAACCATCTCTCCATTACCTCTGTGTTATCGTTATGTTCTCGCCTGTTCCTATTTCTTTGCATTTATTTTCTCTTCTATTCCATATTTGATTCAAGATATCTCGGAGAACAAACGTATGTGGATCCGAATCGTATCTGTGTTTGGGGATGGGTGAGTCATGCAATTTGATGAAATTTTGTATACAGCATTTTGATAGGCTATTTTGCTACTATAGAGAGATAAAGGCATATGTTGGCGCACACACTGGCATATTTTAAAAGTCTGAATATCGGCCACTACTAAGCATGTCTAGGAATCTACGTTCCAAGTTTCGTTTTGAAACTCGCTTTCATTTACTTGCTAAAAGGAGAATTTTATCATAACCTTGAGTTAAAGCATTTTCCGGTTTGAAACAGCGCGCGCCTGTGTGTAGTTGAGGATCCAGAGAATGTAATACGAATGTCTGTGGATAGACGCCCCTTAAGGGCGAGCCAAAACCTCATTGTGTAAGAAGACCACGTGGAAGTTGACCAAGGCCATATAACATGGTGTGTTACTTACCTAACATAACGATAGGCATTAGAGAAATTGGTGTGGTCTACGTACCTGTACTACGTGTGCATCACAAATTATTTATGTCCGCATCCAGTCAAAGAACTGGATAATTCAAACAAGCATGGTGGTTACTTAAATGAATTTTTACCATTATTACCGACCGACCAATTATTTAATACGAAGAGTTACCCCTCCACCCCCCCACCCCCCCGAAAGGCGGAGAACAGTAATCACGTTTGTGCTATTCTGTATTGCCCTCTTTGCGTTTTTCTGTTTTTTATTACTGAATCGATGTCTCCCCAAATTCTGATGCTGATGTCTTGATCTGCTGTAATTTCTACCCATTTAAATATCCTTGCTTATGTTTCGTTTACAATAGTCCTATGGCGGTTTTCTGTCTTCCACAATATTGGCCACAGGAAGTGGTGTTTTTAAATGCGGAGTAGCAGTTGCACCAGTAACAGATTGGAGATATTATGGTTAGTTATTTAATTTTACAATTGTTGATACCATCAACGGTGACAGTTGTGTAGTTAAAAAATGCAATGGTTAGCAATGGTTAAGTGTGTCTTGCAATCCATTCTAAAAAAAATAAGCAGTGACCTTTAATCAGTACTTAATGGCGAAAGTTACACTAGACAGGGTGATAATTGTAGTACCTCGAAGCTTATTTAGTGTGGCAGATCGTCAGAGTGAAATTTAAAGGGTCCATCGCCAAAAGAGTGTTACTTTATGTTTGTCGCTCTGTCTGTAATTTAATTGTAAGGGCTTAAATCACATTTTGAAACAAATATATGACAAATGTAGACTTCACACCAAAATGGAACAGTTGTGGGTCCTTTCAAGACTTGGGACTGTTTAGTTAGTTGCCAACCACGTCTTGGTTAAGTATTTATCCTTTAACCATTTTGCTGAGTTGCGTTATGGAAAGGACAACTTCTGATTCAACTATATATTTTGTTCCTCTCGTTGTCGATAAGATATTAATTTTTACGGAGCCAGTTGTAGGTAATGCAGTAAATATCACCAGCGTAACTTACTGAACTTTTACTGTCGAGTCAATCTTCGTAGTTATGTCGTACTTGTATGATCTGCTGGCGGCCAGGTTTCTAAGTGTCGTGGACTGGGAGACATTTTTTTAAAGAGCGCGGAAATTCAAACTTATATTTTGTTGAAAACCCATTCGTTTGTCACGCGAGTAGCATTTAGTATTGGAATAGGCATGGGTGTCTGGGCCATGTTGTATTTTTTGCTTAATTTGATGGAAACCGAATATTTATGATCCATTATTTTGTAGTCAATTACGTAATTGAGAATTATAGAGAACCGCTGGATTTGTACGTATTTTGTATTTTCGGAAGAGGATGCAAAAACTGGTTGGTGATTTGACAGGAGAGACCAGTTAAAAGCCTTTCACTTCAATGGCATGGTTAATAAATTCTACATCTCACGGAATTCATGTAACGACATTGTGTAGGGTGCAGGGTAGCCATAGTTTACAATGGAGACGTTTTTTAAAATTGATCTTGTATCTTTCATTTAGATACTGTGTATACTGAGAGGTATATGGGATTGCCAACGGTGGAAGACAATCTGAGCGGATATAAGGTATGGAAGTGATAATTTTTTTAATAGTTATCTTGCATTTATCGACTCTTTTTTGACTTTTCTGATTATTTGTCAAGCAACATCTGCAACTATAATTCGGATACTTGAGAATTGTGTAATAGTACAGTTGATTTTATTATATGAAAGATGTGACGATGATAGATTTTATTTCTGTAAATCGATTGCCCGACACGAGAAGCCGTATAAACGAACGGGGTTTAGAAGACCTCCAGGTGAGGGCGCCTTATTATTTCAAGGTGATTAACGGGAGACGCCAGGAGAAATTGGTGTAAATGTTTTTAGTTCATAACACAGTATAGCGGGGAAATCATCAAAAATTTCATCACTAATATCGTGAAAATATTTGAAAGGGGAAGCTTCTGAAACAATAATGTCATATTTGCATTCGCAGTTTAATCTTTGATGACACAAAGTTCTAGTCCATGGCCCAGATCACTGAATAGCGAGCTTCATCATAAGCAGGCACCGCACGAAGCAAATCGGTGAGAAATGGTGGCATTAACAGGAAATGTTCTACTACATTTTGCACTGTTAGTAGGTCACCAGTTAAATCCGACTATAGAGCTAAGGACAGCGTTCTCCCTGGAAAATAATTCGTGGGGTCCGGGGAGCGTTTTGAGCCCCGGAAGATCACGCTATTTTTGACCTGAAAATGTCTTGAAATGGCCTTTGTAAAGACGTTAATTGACGTGAGTTGGGTGTTTGCACGTTCGCTGGTTGATCGATATTTGTTATACAGCCCATTAATGTTATGAAAAACTCGACTCTTTTGCTGGGCGTAGCGGCGAATGGGAGCAGTCTAGCGAGCCCCAAGCAAAAACGCTCCAGGGAGAACACTGAAGGACTGAAAAGCTAAGAGCATTTGCAAGGTCCACAAAATGACGTGCCTTGTAAATGATGACTGAGTACACGATCATTTTCTAAGCCCACAGTTCTGGGACAATTCTAGCTGAAACCTCAGTACAATGCACGTAATTGAAGGATAGTTGAAGTTAAAGGAAATGAACTACCCCGTTTACCCTACTTAAATGTAGTTCGAAAAGTTTGTTGATGGTACAGAATAATAAAACTGCACGAAATAGCGAATTCAGTTTGTAGTTAAAAGTTTTTTCGTCTGACACGCCTCAGAGTACAATTCGTCAGAAAATGACCGAAAGGGGAATCAACGAAATTATTTACGCAACTGTGTTTTACAAGTTAGCCAATCAGACTTCTGACTGTATCGTCATCTTCAAATCCTCCCTTCTCTATAAATTAAATATAGTAACGATTTAATATCACTTAAATGTAGTTCTAAAGTTATGATTGATGATCAGGAGCATATTTGGCACCTGATGATGATTATTGGAAGGAGTATGAAGAGAGGAGGAAATACAAATTGTATCAGCGAACGAGTAACTAAACAGCGATGTGAACACTTTGCTCTCTTCTAGTAATGATTGACTGCAAGATTTCTGGTGGCGCATCATCATGAAGTTTCATTGATTTTAAGTGCAGAACGTCATTTTCTAGTGTTTCATCATGTGTCTTTGTCATCTTGACGAAAACCTACGCAGGCTCGCTCTTAATTGTGTTGGGTAGACGTGAAATATTGCAGTCTTGAAACTCTTGACTTTGCATAGTGTCCTTGCGTTATATTTCAACTTGTAGATGTTAATATGGTAGAGGCTGAAAGTGATATTAAATTGTTACTATATTTAATTTATAGAGAAGAGAGGATTTGAAGATAGCAAGTTTCACTTTTCACTAGTGCCTCTTCTAACTTGCTATTTTCAAATCCTCTCTTCTCTGTACTTTCTATCTTCAATGGGCTGTTGACAGTTTGATGGCCGGTTGGTTGTCCTTCCATGGTCAAGTCGCATGGCATGGAGAGGCTGGTTTCCAGAATTGCGTAGAGCTGGATGTATGCTGTCCACTGGTGGAATATCGGGAGCTAATGTGGCGGCTAGTGAAAAGTGAACTATGTTGTCACCGGGTCACCATAGATCAGTTGGTAGAGCACCACGCCGCGAATGCGTGGGTCCCGGGTTCGAATCCCGGTGATGACATTTTCACTTTTCACTAGTGTCTCTTCTAACTGTCTACATTAAATTTGTTAAATTGTTATTAATATTTAGGAAGGAAGAGTGTTTTACTAACCAACGTGTACTTCCTCTTCTGTTTCTTGCAGTCTACTTCAGTAATTCCTTTTGTGAAAAATTTTACAAAGAGCAAATTTCTACTAGTTCACGGAACAGCTGACGGTACGTGCATATGAACACATTTTTGTTTCACCACTAACAAAGTCGTACTTTTTAAAAACCCTAGTCGGTTCTTTGTCAATTTCAGTCACTCTAACGATGTCAAGTGATTAGTTTGAAAGATTCAAACGAAATAGGAAAGACTTAGTAGTATAAGTTTGGTTACCATTTAAAGTAGACATACCTTCAATTCCTAGATTTGGTGTCTTGTTCTTTTAATGAAGAAAAAATGATTAAGAAATAGTGAATTATCGTCGAGACGAGAGAATTTAAAATGATCAATCTTTTCAAAGATTGCAGAGAAAGAGGAAATCTTGGCGTGGAGCTGTTTTTCATTCCAACGTTGCGTTTTAAAGTAGCGAAATCAATAAACGATTTCTGCGTTATCTTCTGTCTTCTGTAGTAATGGTGAGCTTATGATAAGTTGTGATAGAACCTACCATATAGCCATATGATCTATATTCATTCGTTTACCCCGGGGACCTTGCTGGCTCTCGAAGGCCCTACCAAGGGCCATCTGTGCGAGACATTTTCTTAGGTACTTCATTAATAATGACCAATAGTAGCGACCAATTTATGCCGTCGTATACGATATTTCAAGAACCACGTCACTGAATGATGAGATGTTGAAATTTACATTATCCGCATTTAGAAAGAGATAGGTTTATCGAGCAACACTTGGATTCTCTAACGTAAGTTTTGATGTCGGAGTGGAGGTATTATTCCCCAGAGTTACCTGTCAAACTACTCTTAGGTATGCAGGAAAACGTTTAATCTTGATACAATTATGCAGTCTGTATCTACAATCTGTAATACACATATACCCGTCATCATACTGCTTCATTACTTGTCAACTAACGAGATAGAAATAAAGTAGTACAGTTGATCCACAAACACTTCGACTTCTTGGTTAATGGAATATTAGAGCTGTGCATCATCCACAGAGCTTACTTTAAAACGTTGCATTTTCCCTGGGAGTAGTTATGTAATATTCCAGCTCGTCATAAAATTGAGAGTAACACACCTCGACGTTCCCAAGCGAGATGAACTCTTCTCTTGGCAGGTCATTTGTTTGAACAGGTAACTAATTTTTACTGTTGCCTTCTTGTTTAGATAATGTTCATTTTCAGAACTCTGCTCAACTGGCGTATGCTCTAGCGGAAAATTCAATACAATTTCGAACGCAAGTAAGTAATTTTTACTGTGGTGAAGTTAGCTACCTTCCACCAGCCAAGTGATACAATAACAGTAATTTTTAATATTTGAGCATTGGGAAAAAGCGTTTATAAGAACACCAATATAACTGGGCAGAGTATATACTGAACGGTATGTGTACATTCAGGCGTAGTCACGCACTTATGCACGCACGCACGCACGCATACACTCACGCACTCATTCACTCACGCACTCATTCACATACTCTCTCACGCATTTGCGCACTCTCTCACGCATTCGCGCACTCACTCACGCATTCACGCACTCACTCACGCATTCACGCACTCACGCATTGATGCACTCACTCACGCATCCACGCACTCACTCCCGCATTTACGTACTCATTCACGCATTTAATCACTAATTCACGCACTAATTCACGCACTCACTCATGCTCTTGCTCACGCATTCACGCACTCACTCACCCATCCACCCTTCAGTTATTCAATTATTCAGTCATTCATTCAATCTTTCAGTTATTTACTCAACCGGTGCACAGCCTCAGTAGCAAATGTGGTGACTAGACAAAAAGAACTATGTTATCACCGGGTCACCATAGCTCTGTTGGTACAGGAACACGCCGCGAATACGCGGGTCCCAGGTTTGAAGCCCGGTCGTTACATTTTCATTTTCCTCTAGTATCCCTTTAAACGTGATTGTTCATTTAGTGAAGAGAGATGTCAGTGAGGCTTTTTTTCATATAACAATGTATTCTCCATGAGTATACCTGGACAGATTTTTGAAGCGTACATTTGTATCAGCTACTATTGGTAGGATTACCAAGAATTATGCTGTTTGTCTCGCCTATTTGCAATAGTTTGTTCCCAGCGGTAAACCCTCTCAACTGACAAAAGCCTCTTCTGCTGTCTGTTTTTGTGGGTTGTTTTTTTTCATTGAGGAATTGCGTTTGGCGTAACCACTACACGGGAGTACCTTTCAAAAGTTTTCATTCTGATTCCTTGTCATTCGTATATCAAAATGCTTTTACTTGTATATCTTCAGTGATTCCATATTCCTTTCATAAGAGAGGCCATTTTTGTTAGTCCCTGCCTTCTGCAGGACACAGTAACACGAAGCGTAGACGTTTTCTGTTAGTACTTTGTTGTGCATATCACATTGACAATCAATCGGCTTGAGTAAAGGAGACACGTTCGAGGGGTTTATTTGAGACGTTCTTCTGTGACCAGTTATCACGTGAAAATCTTCAAGAAAAGCTAATCTGTTACTACACAATTTTTGATGATGCAAGTGCACATCTTGATGATTTATCTATGTTTGAGTCGTAAGAAAATGTGTTGTGTTTATCTTTGGTAAATTCCGTTTTAGTTTTACACGGATAAAGCTCATGGGATTTCTGGACAGACTAATCACTTATACAAACTGATAACTGATTTCTTGGTGGTGCATATGAGACTGTAAAGTTTAGGAAATCTGGAGATAAAGAAAAGTCTCCTGTTGCTTTGAGGAACAAGCTGGACACCTCGTCCAGGGGCAGTTTCTTAATAATCTGATTCCGTTAAGATTTCACTCCGTCGCGTTCGTGCACATACATATTTTTCATGTATTCGTAATCACATGTAAGGGTTAATCATTAAAATTGTAACAACCTTCTCCTCCTTCTTCTCCCTCTTCTCCCTCTTCTCCTTCTTCTCCTTTTCCTCCTTCTTCTCCCTCTTCTCCCTCTTCTCCCTCTTCTCCCTCTTCTCCCTCTTCTCCCTCTTCTCCCTCTTCTCCCTCTTC
>JAAAKL020009155.1:0-15311 GCA_010016065.2 Carybdea cf. marsupialis auct. non (Linnaeus, 1758)
AACTGCCAAGTACGGAGATCGAAGTCTTCGTTCACACACAAAAAATTATAAATTGCTGTTAAAGTCAGGAAACTGCAACACCGTCCTGACAGAAAAGAGGTTTGACACAAAACATATATTTGCAAATATTATTTAAATGATCGCGTTTCGAGATTTTACTGAGAATCAAATTGAGCCTTGTGATAGTATGTGATGGATAAATTTTTAATATGATGGAAGAAAACGAAAGAAGGATGTGCCGGTTTTTTAAAAATTTTCATGTTTGAGCCCCCCTCCCCCCTGGGAAAATTAAAACACGGCGCCTATGAATCCTTTTCAACTATACTGTACCTCAGCGGTGATCTACCTTGTCATGTGACGGTGGTTCATCATTACGTGAAAGCTGATGGAAGTATAACATTGTCAGATATTGATCGACCTTGGCATAAGTTATATTCCTAATTCCTTCTAAAATACTAAGTAGCAAGTTCTATTGATGAATTTTAAGGCCACTGTCGATGTAGTCGTGATAGAACTTGTGAATAGTCAGAAAAAGAGTGGCTGTCACACAAAACTAGGGAAATTTTGGCTCTGATTTGCAAGTAGGTAGCAGAAATATTTTCCAATTTCCAATGCAAACAGTCTGAGTTTATTTTTTTGTTTGGATTATTTTCCACAATTAAGTATATGATATTAAACTTCTTTCTTGGAGCCGCCGTGGTCTGGTGGATTAGTTCCCTCCCTTCAGTTCAACAGGATTAGGGTTCAAGTCCCTGACGGGTCATTGGTGACGTCAGGAAGGGCATCCGGTCTTAAAGTGCTCTAAGCTCCAACAAGTCCCATGTACATGGGCACCCCCCTAGCTCCTGCAAAGGGGAGTGCGCTGCGCCAAAACCGCATCTGCATCATTCTTTGGCATCAAGTATTACTACAGATACGTTTCCTTATCTACACAATGAACAGTTAGTTACCAGTACCAATTTTTGTCTGAAGTCACCTCTCAAGACGGATATTTCAAATCCGCAGTGTCTGGTGCATGAATGCAAAATGTCCACCTTTCCGTTGATGAAGAGAAACGCTGTCTTTAACTATGGCTCACATACGAATAATTTATTGGTTATTCATTTAACAAAGAACACAAAAATTACAAATTGATGGTCTCGATATTTTTAATCGTGAACCGCAATAACCCAGATAAATTTGTTATTATTTTAATCCCTGTGTCTTGCAATCCGGAATTCGTTCCCTATAGCTTACGTTCCTACTTCGACATTGTATTATGTATAGTAATTGATACTTACGTCATTCTATTAGTTTTGTACTCTTCTTTGTCCTGGGAATGGCTCAACGAGAAATAAAATTTCGTGTCTCCCTTCAATTATTCATATGCTAGATTCATAAGCATTTGTCAATTTAAGAATGATAATCTATTCTTCTTAACAGGTGACTATATGGCTTGGATTCATTACCTAACAAGGGAATTTATGCCTCAACATCCATACACGGCTGCAGTTGGCTTGATTGTTTTTAGAGGAAAGTGACGTCAGAGTTGAGGGGAGGAGAATCTCGTTATTTCGTGTTGTTTCAGTCACCTTGCAGAATTGGTCCGATTAGAAAATATTAAAATCCAAGAGCAATTGTGGTTCTTCTTATTTTACCGAAGTTATCAACAATTTACACCAAAGGCCCACATTGTCAAAACATGGCCATCAACAAAGAGCATCGAAAATGACTGACAAAGAATATTGCTAGCAGTTAACCGGTATCATGCAAAGAACTACTCGGTTCTGCAAAGGAACCAGTAACAAGAGACCAACGTTTAGTACAAAAATTCCAGTTGTTTACTGTCAAGGTTGTTTACTGCAAGATAAGTTGGCTATGTAGCTTCACTTGAAAAGTGTACTCATTGCTGATTCATCCTCAAACGGTAAGTAGCCGAGTATATTACATAAAATAGAACCTTAATATGCTCCTAGTTGCATTATAAGTCGAATAATGTTATAGTAGAATGCACCTTTGCATCTGATAATAGACTCTTATATCATGCGATATGATATGAAATTTCTAAAGAAAGGAGCTGTATGACTTGTAATTAAGATTGAAAAATTAAGTCAAAGATGAACTGAAATAAGAAAGTATTACAGTAAAATGTATTTTGCAGTTTGTAAGATTTGGTCAGTGATCGTGCTACTTCTGATGTAAGAATTGATTATCTGGGTGTAGCATAAACAAGCCTTAGAATGTAGTCGGAAAACAAACCCTTTGGCTTACCTGGTTATGGTAGAATAAATAACTTAAGGCATGTACAGGTTGAGGCCATTAAGGATGTAAATTGCTTGAAAGCAGGTACATAGAAATGGGTACCTCTAGTGCTGTTTGAAAGTGGGAAGGGAGGGGCAACAGCCCCGTTTTGAGAGCTAATACAACAACAACAAACTAGTTTACTATTTGTTAAGACATTCATAAAAAGAAGTGTTAGCTAATTAGCTAATACGTAGCGTTAGCTGAAAACATTAGATAGCATTTAGCGTTAAGACAGTATAATTCATGGAATACGTATATTTAGTTGATTGAGATGAGGAGTCCTGACTTCCCCGGTCCCTCTGGCATCTCTCCCAATAAACCTTAACTCAGGTGAATTCAGGTTTCTATAACGTTCAATTTTTAGAACGTGTCTTCGTAGCGGAGAGAATTGTAGTCATGTAATGGTCATTCTATGGCCTGGCATTCTTTAAATTAATAAAATCAACGCATCTTTGGGCATGATTAAAGAGAAAAGTTTATCAACACGGAGAAAATACAAAAGATAGGTAGAAGTTTGTATCTATGCATAGTTTGATCTGTTTTTTCTTATCACTAAGTTTCTTTCAACACTGTCCTTGTGACCTGCCACGATTGTTTTAGCAACCAACCCCAGCATATTACGTTTTTTACACGATTTTGATAATTTGATAATTGTAGAAGTTAATAAAAACTAAATCCTTTTCATCTAATTGCATCTTCTAGTCTCCTGGGAAGTAGTAGTACTCACCTAGTAAATAATAAGAGTTCTACTTAAATGATAATCATTACAATGAGTGTTAGACGTATTACAAGTTCAATATCTTCTTCGATGCATTTGTCGATCCAGACAGTGGCGGCGCCACACCAGGGACTAGGGGGCATGTCCCCCGTTTGCAGCAGAGTTAGTTTTTGAGAGAGGGGTAAAATATGTTTTTGACGTGCATAATCTCCTTTAAAAAGGAACTCTTACAATCAGCTGTAAAAAGGAACTCTTACATCCAGCTGTAAAAAGGAACACTTACGTTCAGCATTTTATTCTTCGATAGCACTATGATGCCATGTCTTTCTCCCAAAGTCCTCATGTAAAAACAGTAGGAAGAGCCATGTGTCAATCATTTATAAATGAGGACAGGTATATTAATGGCGTTCCCAAGCCGTAAAACTGAGTGACCTAACATTTTGTTTGGCTTCCTGTATATGTTGATAGCTTGCGCCGCCCATGTATTCCAAAGAATTATAATAACATTTGCCATAAAAGCTAAAGGAATTAAGAGATTCTTAACCTATGTACGCAGCACTGTAAGTAGCTTTTAGTGAGGCACAGGCATCCTACCGACGGAAATTGAAAATGCAACATGAAAATGGAAACTAAAGTCTAATTACAATCAGCGTAACATCATCCTATCTCAAACACATCACTGATTTAAATCCCTGCCGGGAGTTTCCTCCGACCCAGAGGATTTGATGTTGTATAGCAATCCTTAGACTATAAAGAACATAAATAGTTCCTCAGCGTTTTGAACGCAAGTTCGCCCAGTATTGCGCAAGTTCACGCAAGTTTATGCAAGGATACTTTACTTTGGATCACCAAATCCTTCCTAAAAGAACAAGAAGGGCCCCAGTAGGTTTCTGGGCAAAACGACTAAGGCTGTTTTTATGACCACAGTGCCATTGTCTCCAAGCTCTGGAATACAATTTTTGCAGGCCAGGGACCTCCTACCCCGCCTATCCCCCTTCTCTACGTTCATGATCGCACTACTTTTGAACCTGAATTCTCTGTTTGGTAACTAAACGCACTTCCGCTATGCAACGTCTCCTCTTACCCTTACGGTGCTTTTCTTAGATAAACAAATTACAAATTCAAGGTTAACTTCAAAGTCAACATAGTCACAAATATGATACATGGGCCATTGCACGTAGGAAAAACTGATAATAGCTAAGAATGAGAACTATGATTTTGGAGAAGGATACAAGAAATAAGCTGAGGAGAGGGAATAGACGAAGAAGAGGAGCCGGGGAGAATTAGAGTAGAAAGATGTCATAAAACTAAAAAAAGAGTTAAGGAAAGGAATATGGGTCCCCTCACACCCTCATGCATGAATGTCTCCTAAAGCCGGTCATCAGACGTAAACTTAAGAAAGAAATGGTTGAAGTCAGCTAATGGAAACAATATTTTGAACATACAGAAGAGCAACAATTTGTGCAGTTCAAGAAAAAGGCTCAAGTTACTTTTTTGTAACTGTTAATCTGCAATGCACGTTATCATAAAAAACGTTTTGTCTTGGGTCGTACGCATATACTACTTGATGTGATGATACCATAGACAGCAAATGCTTTTCTTTTGTTTCCTTTGAAATAGAAATCTGTAGTTGTGTTTTCCTCTCTAGTTGTTACTCGTAAGTTATGACATATATTTATTAGATATTATTTTGAGTTCAGTTATAAAAATCTCATACCTTGAGAGCGTTTTCTACTTTTTTTTCAGGTTCAAGTCTTAACAAGAATGACGGCGGATTTTATAGGAAGGGACATATTTGGCATACAGATTGAGGTGAGGATAAGTACCCATAATTGGAACTCAAAGCAGGTTCTGAAACGTGCGACACCATGCTAAAAGTCATAATTGGTAAAAATTTTCCAAATACGAAAGTCCAAAAGTAAACTGATATTCTCTCCTCTTTTTCTGTCCTAATTGCACTTTATATAAGAAAAATAGTTCTTCTTTATTTTGTTCACTTAGAGGCAGTTTACTTTTCAAAGTTTGCTTGCATTTTTATCTAATAACCGGAAATAGTAAAACATACTTTTTGCAACCAGCATAAAAGCATCATTTTACTTTACATGTATCCTATTTTCTTGCCGTAAACAGGATGTATGTGTTATGAAAGACAACTTTGGACGTGTTTTAACGCAGATTACTGCTATGACGTAATATAAAAATATCTGTTCTCCTGGTCTGTGTACCACAAGTCATCCTATCATGACCGAAAAGGGAGCAGTTTATATGTACAGACAGGGGAAAATGGGCTTATTTTGGTAACATAGAGAACTTAATGTTTCGCACTTAGAGTATTTACAACCCTTCAGCATTCTAGATTTAAGTAAACACAGATGTAATGGCTTATTAATAAACAAACATTCAAAAACTCATTTTGAATTTAAAGCCATTACTATTAAGGTGCGAGACTTCTGTTTGAGAAACGAGTGGTCTGTTGTTATGTAATGTCAATCTATAATTAATGTTAGATTTGGGAATTTATTGAAGACGTCGGTGTCTCCTGCAGGGAGAAAAGTCAATATTTCTCGGAATATACTACAACAGACGGCACTGACATTGTCTGAGATCGACTGTTATCAAGAAACTTTGAAGAAATATGTTACATGCGCTGCAATTGTTTCTTCTTTGCATCCTCTATTAGATTCGTTGCTATAGAGACCATTTCATATCGCAATAGGGTGGCAGATTAGATCATTGGAATTTTTTTGTAATGTGAGGGAAAGAGCAGATATTTCAAACTACTTTAATATTGAAAAGGTAATATTTGAATTAGAGGATGAGGAAACGAAGGGACAATAAGAAAGTAAGAAATTAACAGATGTAGAAAAATACCGCAGGGGCGGAATAGAAATTAAACGTTGTAGTATATGTCTTAGCATATAGGTAAAGGATTTATCTGCAGATAAATCTACATAACTCAGGACATAGACAACCATAAACTAAGTACTAGAGCTGATGTTGTGCTTAATTTTCATTCAGTGCGTGTAAATTTATGCAGTAATGAATTTCCATCGTGTATTGATTCCTACGTTGTGCTGATAATCCACACAGAATCTTCATATATGTAGACCCTTCTCATTCTACGATGATGAGAAGCACAAGACTCTTTCTTATGCTTTAGTATTGGGGTGGGAAATAGCTGAGGGTGGTGGGGTTTTCAAAAGTAGATAAAATGAGGGCAATTATAGAACACGTCAGTGGAAGCTTAAAAAGGATATTTGTAAGAGGGGAAGGAGATAGAATTTAAAGGACGGATAGAATATAAGGCTACTATAAAATGGCCCCTCTATTTCAGGGGGAAAAGAGTACATAGGCCCCCTTTTCATTTATTTCTTTTGATTGAACATTTTGATTTAGATGAGATCATACACTGTAGATCCTTAGGGAAATCATAGTTGAAGAAAGATAAACTTAAAATTCACTACAATCAGTTTTGGACTTGAAATTATGTCTTGTAGGCAGGTTTCTTTTATGAACTGGTTTTGATACTAAAATCGATTATTGTTGTAAGTCCACAAGATCTTGGTTTTCGAACGCATACTGAAAGAGAACAGTTATTTTTATATTCTAAAACCTGGAAAGGTTCATCTTTTTACAGATGAGGGTGGATACGTGGGGGATACGCGGTGATGTCAAATGAACGAGTTAATTACTAAGGTGGGACTGCATAGTTGCAGTTCCTGAAATAAAGAAAATTAGGACTGTGGCAGCTTCACCCTTTTTATACTACATTTTGGATACTGTATTGAAAAGATTATTCTGGGTTTTGTTTCACAACCTTAAGTTATGTTTTCCATGAGTCGAGTGATGGAGGCTAAAAATGGTTCCACTGTTTCTCAAGTGTTTTATTTTAAGCAATTTTCACATGGCAAATGATAGGAAATTGTTTGCCTTTATGTTGTTTCAACTATTTTGCAAGCTTCGTCAAAGATTTTTGTAGTCATAAGCAGATATGCTCGTGCATTCACCATCTAAGAATTACCGTAAAATCAGAAAATCTAAACTCCTCTTCGGTACTGGGATGGTCATCATTACGTAAAACGTCTTTTTTTCCTATTAACATTAATGCAGTTTTGTTTATTCAACACTGCAGATGTATAAATTTTATGCTTGTTACCTAGGTTACAGCAAGACTGCTTGAGGCAGAGAGACGCAAGCTGAAACAACTTGATGATGAAGTTTCGGGTCTCGAGTCTAATCACGGTGATGGATACTACATTGTAAGTAACACCGGTTCCTGTATTTAATAAAAAACTAAGACATATCTTCAGACTATCCTAGAAATCGGAAGCGCTTATATATACATTCAGCTGATGACTCGCAAGGTTGCACAGTCGCCAGCTTACAAGCAACAATCCTGATAACTTTGTACAAGTGAATGAAAATCCTGTTGCTAACACTGACCATGCTTCAGATCATATGCTTTTGGAACCATGAACAAATGTTTATCCACTAAACCGGTCAGACCCTCTCTAAAAGTACTGGATCGAGCTTTTAATCGCTTCCAACAGCGGAAAAGTGTAGTCACGAGGTACCGGTCCCCATTTATTCAAATAGCGCAGGAAGGTCCGCCGTGTTACGTAACATAGTTTGTATGCTCTGATGGGGACTGAAATGGCGTCCAACGACTGACCTCACTTTGATATGAAAGATGCTCGATCCAGTGTTTTTAGAGATCATTGGTCGGACAATTCCATACCTTATTTACATTGTAAAACAAATATGGCGGCTCAAAGCTGCAGTCAATGAAACAACGAGAGTCTTACAATGATATTTCGGTTTTTGACATGTGATTGTTAATATTCATCTTAATTGGTTCGTTGCAAACTATAGTAGATTGGAATCAAAACTGATTTGATGATCCTTAGGCTGCCATAGCTTACAGCCGAGTTACAAGTTGCTACTGCACATGATCGTCTGTTGTCGGATTTAGATTTCTATCAAACGCTGCCTTAAGTATGAATGTAAACAGATGATGCAATTTTGTATTGATAAAAACCGTATTACCGACAAGGTACAATTTGCTTTTATATATGGTAAAACATAGATAGTGTAACTACAAGGAGATGGTGTCATAGGTGAATATCTAGGACCGCTTTCTTAATTACTTGCTTGTTTAACAAACCTTTGCAGTCTATTCATATAAGAATATAAACTATTAAATAAACAAATCCTCAAATAAAGTGACTGCTAAGCAACAGATGGACCTGAAAGAGTTTTGAAAAGAAAGCAAAATAACACCATATTAAAACAAGAGGAACGGAAAGCCAAGGAAAAAAAGCAACACGGGGACAAACAAGGGACGTCTCAAAATAACGTTCATGTAGCCGACTAGCCCCCCTGAATAAAGAAATAGGAGAGTCAACTTAAATGACGAGTTCACAAGAAATTATAAAGCAATAGATAAACCTAGAGGGAACATCCTTATAATATATGAGCCACGCCCAAATTTAATGTTTCCTTTAAATAGGAATAGATAACTTAACTCTTATGGCACAATTGTTGTCGTCTGATAAATAAGCAATTCGAAATCAAGACTGGCACTGTTGGCATGAGGTGAAGACCCATATAGAATTTCTCCCTGTCTTTTTGTCGCCATCCAAGATGCCATAAATAATTTTACTTCTATTTTGTAGGTTACACACTAATCTTTCTATCCTTCTGTTTCCATTTTGAAGAGCCACTATTGCTCTGTTGGAAAATCACCAGGTAACATCAACCATTTGGTCCCAGTCGCAACTGTTTTCCTGTACACTTTATTCCTGGCAGTTCTCTCTAAGTCCCACTCTTGAATGATAGGTTTTTTTGGACTGGATGAGTTCAAGGGGATTAAAATAGGAAAATACAAAGAAAGAGCACCTCATTGATATTACGTTCTTCTTTGCACTAACACATTCCTTCTTTGACGTCAACGTTCCTTTTCTTTTAGTGACTGAGATTCTAAATTTCACGTCAAGAAAGTAAGTGCAATGCAATGCTTTTGGACTTAAATAGAGAGTGAAATGGATCGTCTATTAAAATAATTTACGTCAATATTCAACACAAAATGCCACACTCTATGTTCTACTATTCAGCAAAACCTTTGAAACTGGGCGATTCTGATTCCCTAAGAAGACATTGTAGGGAGAAGGTGCTGACAGCTACTGTTTACCTTCTAGCTTATAGACTGTTTAGCATTCTAATTGACGTAAAGATATCTCATGACCATTTTTGTTGTTGGCTTTTTTTCAGCAAAAAGAAATAGATCGACAGAAGGCTAACCTGAGGTACGTAAGGCTGGCGTATTCATTAGTGTAAGCTGGTAAAACCAATATAAACCTGATGCACGTTTTACATGTCCATTTACTACGAAAATTACACGTCAACACCATATCAAGACGTGTTTTGGAAAATAATTCCCCAGTAGTTAGTTATCCCTGAGTTTACTCTCTCAAAGGAATACCTTCTTACAAATGTCAGACCAAAATTATTAATGACGGTGGGTCAACGAGATTCCAACAACGCCAGAGGATATAATTTACCATCATCATTTTGATAAATGTTTTGAAATCAAACAGAAAGCTGTAGACTAGAAAGCATGTTATTCATACTGTGGATTTCACCATCGTCGACTAATGGATGATCTAGTATCATTTAGTTATACACATGTTTTGATTGATCAATAAAAGACACCACAATGAATAATGGAAAGTAGTTAATATTTAGTTAGTTTGTAATACGTTGGCAAATGCCCTACAGATCCATAAAGAAGACAAGATTAACATATTAGGCAATGTTTCTCTTCGCAGACGCCTTCTTTCACAACACGATCAATTGACAAGCGAATACCACGAAGCAGCCATGGGGATATTGCGTCGGTCTGTGAGCTCAAGAAGAGTAAGTGTTCATTTTATACTTCATTTCGTTTCAAACGTTGAATATTTGTTTCGCAACAACTATCCTACCTTTATCTGTCAAATATGTGGCACAGAAATTTGTTACGTTGCAAATTATGATAATTATTTAATTTTCAATGTACTTTAGTAGACCAACCAGCTTGCTGTCTACAAATAAGCATCAAGAATGTTGCTAACAGTAAACAACTCTGTTTAACATGATGGGAAATTGTGGTAAGGAAATCAATCGACGTATCATTACCTACATATCTACTATCTTTGTGGAGATTTGAACTTTCCCGAAAGTAAGGTTGATACATGGTAGCAAAGCTGATACCTGGTAGGCCAGTTGATTCTTGTAAGGTAATGCTTACCTTGCCCCACCCCTTGTACCATGAAAACGTTTATTGAAGGATCGGTAGTGCATTAATGCCAGTTACTTCTTCAAACCAATTTTTTCTTATCAAATGAACACAGCATAGTTCTCAATATCTTAATTTTGACGGCATAAAGTAGGATTCCTTAATCTGCATCTTGAAGAGCAATGGCAACATCAATAAAATACAAGAGCAATGGCAATTGCAATAGTGATGGTAATGGTGATGGCGATCGCGATGGCAATGCCGATGGCAATGGCGATGGCAATGGTGATGGCAATGGTGATGGCGATCGCGATGGCAATGCATGTGGCAATGCAAATGCCAATGCCAATGGCAATGCCAATGGCAATGCCAATGGCAATGCCTATGGCAATGCCTATGGCAATGGCGATGATGATGGCAATGGCAATGGCAATGGCAATGGCGATGACGATGGCAATGGCGATGGCAATGGCAATGGCAATAGCAATGGCAATAAAATACAAGAGCAATACAATACGTGTAATACAAACTGATTGCATTCTCTCCTCTAATGTATTTGTTACATAAGGAACTTTCAAGAAGCTGTTTGTCCCTTGGGTTCAATTCTTCGTTGCATATTTTAAATCACAGATCAAGCGTTCAGTCTTGTAGGAAATATCTCATAAGCGCCAAGGATTGCAAAAGCACAAAGTTAAAACTGAATGTTTATCTCATAAAAAGATAAAATATACATTACATGATAAAATAAGATTACGGCATACTCCAAAAAAGACAGACTTAAAATGTAACAAACTACCACTCATAAATGGCAGTGCCATTCACCATTGCTGAGAGAAACAGAATCCCAGAAAGTTGTCTGTTACTTCAAGAGAGCTTCCGAAATGTCGTTTTCTTCAGCTACATATACATAGTTGATTTAATATTTAACATGTTGGCATCCACTCTATAATCTCTCTGTTTCATGTAACATTCCGGGCAACAACAGTGAGGATGTATGTTAGATTGGAG
This sequence comes from Carybdea cf. marsupialis auct. non (Linnaeus, 1758), assembly GCA_010016065.2. NCBI lineage: Eukaryota > Metazoa > Cnidaria > Cubozoa > Carybdeida > Carybdeidae > Carybdea > Carybdea cf. marsupialis auct. non (Linnaeus, 1758). The sequence continues at coordinate 11,286 of JAAAKL020009155.1, forward strand.
ACTGTCATAAACACATTGGAAAACAACTGACTTGAATGATACATATCTCCGTATGAGGAAGACAAGAGGTAAAAGAATGTGTCCCAGAGTGATGATAGTCTAATATCAGAGTATCATTGACATGGTCAAAAATAGTTTCACATTCAATATGAAAAAAGCTTTAAAACCAAAGGCAATCATCTACCTCTGCCATTCAGATTTTGATTTCCTCGTCGGTTAAGACGACATGATTTGCAATTGATTTGCTACAAGCTGTTTACAATTCTTAAAGTCCTTCTTACAGAAAACATAGCAGCAGTTCTATGGTATATAGCTTTATTAAAGACATGCTATTGTTAACACATTTGCTCATTCAACACGCGTTACTCCGGTTAGATACAGGTTCTTCCAGCGCTACGTTAAACGCTACAATCAAGCCATCCATTTACTTTCTTTTTTCACGTTGATCAAAATACTATTCTTTCAAAGCGCCCATATTAGACAGCAAGAATCTTTGTTTGTTTGTAAGTGATTATTTGGTAAGAACACTCTTCCAGTTGATATAATTTTTATACGGAGAAGAAACATGTACCCATACGCCTTCAAAGAGCTAATTTGTAAATTTAGATGATGGTGATGATGATGCGGTTTTAACGCCATGCACTCCCCTTTGCAGGGGCTAGGGTGGTGCCCATGTACATGGGGCTTGTTTGGGGCACTTTAAGAACTGATGCCCTTCCTGACGTCGCCAATGGCCCTTCCGGGATTTGAACCTGATCCTATTGTAATAAAGACCAGGAACTTATCAACTAGACCACAGCGGCTGAGCAATAAGCGTAATAACTGATAAACCTTAAATACGCTTCGCACAAGGCCTATTAAAACCGCCGAGTCGAGTAGGCATCCTGAATATGTTTTATCAACAACAGTATTATTATTTTGTTTGTATGATGCATATGTATGGATGCATGGGTTTTTTCTTTTTCTTGGTAGTGATATCATGGACAACCAGGTGTTCACTAGTATTTCCTATACCATTCAGAAGTACGTACGAAGAGAACACCTGACTTTAGGTTTTACTGAAGGAAAATTATATAAATGATGAAAGTAATTATTAGTCACTGATGCTCTGGATTAGCATTACGTTTACAACAGCGAATTATCTCTCTCCAACACTCCTAGTTAATGTACTCTTACTACTGTAATTTTTTTCCAACTGAAGCCAAACAAAATGTGTTCCTAAGTGCAAGCAGATATGATCTTTAGAAATAGAAACAAACACTAAACATCGTGTTGATCAGTAAACTATTATTCAAAATCGCTCTTGCCTCTCGCTATCTTTTCTCTCTCTTCTAAAATAAGCATACGTTAGCTCACATTGTTCACTATTTTTGATCATCCTTTTCTGCGGTTTCTTAGTTTGTGTTTCATTTGACCCATGACTGAGCATACATAATATTTCTCACGCCCATAGGCAAAAAAAATCGTCACGAACAAATTTTCTTGATATAACAGGATCAACGTAGTAGCCATGAAAGTAATCCTCTGCTCTTTCTGATAATTGGCATTTGCATCAGTAATTAAGCGAGGCCTCCACTAAGGCAATAATTCGTCATAAGAAGGATGTCATAATCTAAAATGTCTATTATATCATAAAGAGGTTAAAAAAATAACCCCTGTGCGATATGAAAAACCAATTGAGTTCATGAAAAAATGAAACTGTAATTCTTATGATGATTGGAGACAGACATATTATTTTTACGATCAAGATTTTATCAGATAGCAGAGCAAGCAGTAGAATGACCAGGTTGCAAGTTTGTTTAAATTGGTAAATAAAGAGCACGTTAAAATTTAGTTTGCAACAAAACCTTTTCACAACCTTAATGATACTACTATTATTGTTGTGAATTATACTGTACTTTCTGTTTGCCCTACCGCTCTTCGTCAAGGACACGATAACTGGAGACAAAACTAAGACTTTAATACTATCCCATATATTTCCGTTCTTGTACCCTACCTCTAGATAATTATTGCAACATTCAAAATTTTTCCTCTCACAGTATAATAAATGGAGAAAAATTACAACCTCATCTAATCAATAAGACCGATAATTTGCACTATTTTTTTTGAACTCTTAGGGAATTTCCAAAAAATATTGAATCTTAAATGTGATCGGAAAACAATAAAATATAGTAATTAATGTGGTAATTGCAATTTTTCATTGTATATTTATCAATCTAAGTTTAAATTGGAACGTTGGAATGGTTACAGGATGGGGATGGCTGATAGAATCCCAGTATTTTAATCAAATCTGCAAGGATTTCTGTTGAACAGATTATTGCTAGCCCCAAATGCCAAGCTCTACAGTTAGAACAACAAATTTGATTCAAGTGTAATAACAGGAAAGATATTTTTAATATGGTAGGAGGTATATGCTATACTTACCCCTGTTTACCTTTTTCTAAGAGAGTAATGGAATTGATATTGAACAAAGACAGTAAATTGAAGGTTAAGACTTATCACACTAGATTTATATAGTGTATCATCAATATACTTAAGTTCTAATGCATATTACGGAAACAATTAGTATTTATTCCGAATTTACTGACGTTCATCAGCCAAGTACTAAGAGAGCTGTCCTGGCTCATTTCCTCTATGGTGGTGCAAATGCAGTTTTGGCTAGCATCACTGATGTCGGAACCAGGAGGGTATTGGTTCTATGACCCTACACATGTTGGATTCGTCCCTTCTTTTTTAGATATTTGTTTTGTTTGTGTAATCAAGGACAGAGGTGGCCATAGCACGTAGATGATCGTTTCGGCCAGTGGTGATACCTAGAAGACAACTTTACAGCATTGATCATGAAGCACAAGTAACTTGTGAGTCGCATTTCAAAGATTTAAGAACGCAAGGTATAATGGTAGTGGTATGACAATGTCACTCTAGGGTATGTAACTGAGGCGCCACAAAAAGATCAATCCCATAGGCTTTGTAGTTTGAAGAGTACGAGTATTATTAATAACGAGTAACTTTCTTTAAGTTTTACTTGGATGGTTAACTTAATGAAATTATTTTAAACCGAATAGGGTTCTAAATAGATTATTTGTCTGTCCAAAAAAAAATCGGGTTTCAGTAACTAAATTGGTCTGTAGGCCTATATATAATGGCCTTTCATGTGGCCTCTCTCATTTTTTGATTTAATAATACAACTGTATGATAAAGCTGTATAATGCAACTTTATAATGCAACTGTGTAATACAACTGTATGATAAAGCTGTATAATGCAACTTTATAATGCAACTGTATAATACAACTGTATAATACAACTGTATAATACAACTGTATGATATATGTAATTTGAATTTTTGACTTCGAATAGCGACCGTTAGAAGAGGGGGTTATGATTAGAAGGGAGATTTAAAAAGAGCCTATTTTGACACCTGATGAACCATGTGATAAAACATGATCAATTTCTTCGTGCAAATGTACAGTGTTTCATAATAACCCCCGTGTGTATATTTGGGGATGTGTTCTTTGGTTATTCGAAGCACGTGAGCAGATTTTTAAAATAGGGAGCAAGGAATTGATTATGAGAAGCCAAGGTAACCGCTAAGTATTTAATTTCTACATTCTTAGAGTTATTAATTGACGTGACTGAGCCCCCTTGAAACGGACCTTTATTGCTGATGACGTCACCAACAATGTCATATTGTGTTTATTGTCAAGCTAAATATCATGACGTCATAATCAGATTTTTGTTTTAATCAAGTTGCATAGTCATGTACTATGTTCATTCATAGACGCGAAACCAACGAGATATGATTAAAAAAGGTCATCGATAAATAATGTCCATTCTTAGAGCTTGTGGTCATTTCTCTAAAATATCTTTACGTCACAAAAGCTATAGATATGAGTCAGCTTCCGACAGAGAAAAGGGTGTATACATGGGAATGGGGGAGGGGCGTGAGAGAAATACATAAATTGGCAAGCATAAATCTAATATAAGGGAACAACAAGATAAAGGTAAAACCAAAGCAAATGTGTTTG
>JAAAKL020009156.1:0-15310 GCA_010016065.2 Carybdea cf. marsupialis auct. non (Linnaeus, 1758)
AATACAGATTTTATACATATATATATATATGTATATATATATAATATATATATATACACGTGTATATGTGTGATATCTGAGCTCAGTTTTACTTAGCAAACGCCGAAAAATCGGTTTTCTCGAGTGAAATGATGTTCTCAATGTTAAAGAATGGATGTGAATTTGGGTTAAGGTTTCGCCATTCGCTGATATTCCATTTATTCACAACATGCCACTCGCATGAAATCTCTTTAGTTTGACATTGAGCGCAGATAGGTTGGGCAAGGTTCTCGTTTAAAGCCAGTCTTTACAGGGGCAGTCTTCCTCCCTATATTTTATGTTATCTATAGCGGCCATTTTGAATATCAAATTTAGCTCTTACAACCTTAAAGTCCAGGGTGACAGGAGGACTTCCAATGGAAGAAGTTGTCCAAAAGAGGAATGACAGCATGCTAAGAGATGACTGGAATCTTCTTCCTCGATTTTTACCTTCAGTTGAATCACATAAGTAAACACCTATGTTTTATATTTCACGTGAAAGAACATAGTTACGTGAGACAGGAGAGAATAAAAGAGACTAGAATGACATGGCGGCATGCAGCAACAAAACCATGGAAGATTTAGGAAGGTAATATATCAACTCCTTTATGATAAGTATGACAATTCCTATGTAAAATGGCGTTGAATGGCATGCCGTTACTACTGTGTCGTATTTATGTTATCCCAACGCTTTGCTTCTGTGAATATTTGGAGAATGTGTCAGGAACAACCTGACGTCTGGGCATGAAACTCTTGATCCCCTTAATGTATTACTTTTTGCCGGCCAAAGAATTTCATATGGTCTGAAAATTGGTTTGACTTTCGTCATACCAGATCACACACACTGCTCTAGTAAAAGAGGCGAACCAAGATTTTTGAGCATATGAAGGTTGCACTTTGCCTTTCAAAACTCCTATTGCAGACTTTGTGGATTTATAGTGGCAGTTAAGGTTTTTATCCGTAGTTTAAGAGTCTGTTAGTTTTATATGTAGCCTGTATAGGTAAGAATTTCCTAAGACATGCTGTTCAAAAGTAAGACTCACGTGCCGTCGAGGGCATCGAGGAAGGTAAGTTACTCGCTTAGGTTTGACTGCAGTCACTTAATTTTGTTGTACATGGGGCCTGACCCTACGACATTTTAGGGGGAGCATCAAAAGGAGAGGCATAATCTTAGACAATTAATCCAAAAAGCACAAAGGACAGCTGGATAGATTTTATGCAAGTGGGTTGCAAAATTTATAATGATTGTCAATTTTCTCAGGGCCCTCTGTAAGTACTCAGGATTTTAATACTTAGAGATTGCGTTTAAAGCGATATATTAGTGTTAGAAATGGCGTTTCTAGAAGTTTAAAGTTTAATGGTTTAAACGTTTGATATTGAATGTTGTAATTACAGATGCCTTAATGTGGTAAGTAAGTACGACAAAAACAAGGTTATACCATTTTAATTCCGGTCCCAAAATACAAGCAAGTATACCACAAGACAAAATTTTTGTTGTATGTCAATCCATGAACTAATTTAAGGCCAGTTCCTTTATGATTTGGTGTTACATTGCAAATTTTTTTTTTATAAGTTTTAGCAACAGCCAGGAAGAATTGCAAAGGAAGAGTAAATCTTGCCAAACTTACCAGGTGAAAGTTAGTTAGAACAGATCAATCGATTGAGCTAGGGTCCCCGGGGGCGGATGAGTACCTCTGCGAGATGATGGTTGAGTAGAGGGACCTTGCAGGCCAGGGTGCTGAGGAATAGAACCAAGAATAACATCATTAGGGGCAAGACGTGGGAGTTCCAAATTTCTTTGAAAGTTGGTGGGCATCGGTAACCTTATGGAAGTCCTAAAGTGGTTTGAATTTCTTATTTTGTGAAACGAATGTTTTTGGTCAACATAACCATGAGATCCAATAGTGGTAAATGAAATTTGTTATATAACAAAAATTCTGCCTTCAACACTAACATCAATCATATATGAAATTTTCGAGTCTACACTTTGTTTTACCATCAATTATTCCAAATATGAAATAATTGTGATGAAGGAGATAAACAGAAGCAAGCATAAACATAGCTTAGGACACCAATAAAAAGGTCAACAGAGATGAAGATGACCGTACGCATGCATAGAGAAATGACTAGGGACGTAATTGGCAATATAAAGTGATACAGATAAATACAAACTGTAATACGAGGATGAAAACAATTTAAAAAACCAAAACAAAGCATCCTTAACTCACTCTTAACCGCAAATCACTTGCATAAAGTCTTGCCAGTTTTGCCTCTTTTTCCATTAGTTCAATGTCTTGCCTGCTTGCTCCATACCTGAAACTATCGTGGTCTTTATCGATCGGCATTTTCAAGGCAGCAAAGTTTTGTGTCCGGGGCGAGTTATCGGTACTGCTTGCCGACGATCGCTCCTTTTCTAACTGGTAAAGAGTGAAATGCATTATACATAAGGTTATCAAAATTACGACGATGCGATGATCTGTTAAGATTTAAACTATTTCTTATAGTGGTCGTGGAACGAGATTTCTGTTTCTGGGACTGACTTCGATGTCATGACAACGTTTCCAAATGCCCTCGCTAATCCATAACTAAGTGTAAATGCTTCCCATTATGTAAGCATCATTGAGGTCACGTCTGGAAGGTGCTCCATCGCCCCATTAAATTCCTTATCTGCCCACATCCCCTTAGCTCTTCTTATACGGGTGTCTAGGGTGTACTCACATTACCATCTTCATCACCACAACCATCATCATCATTATCCTCCTCCTCTTCCTCCTCGTCAACATCATTGCAGTCGTTGGTAGTCATTGTCATATTCATACATATCATTGTCGTACTAAAATACCGAAAAGTTTTTGTCTTCTGGAAGCTTTGTCCTTCTAGAACAAAATGCGTCAATATCTCACTTATTAAGCTCTTCTACAAACGTTGCCGTATATTCAATGGGCATAATTAATCTAGCAATTGCGTAAATGAGCCTTGCCTTCAAAGCTTACATGAGATCCTATTTACGTTGCTTTTTCTCTAGTGAACAATCTTAACTTTTTCATGTGAAAATGACGCAGCTTATGCTTTTCGTCAAACACTGTTCGCAGAAAACCGTCCACAGCCAAGGAAAAGTAGTAAAAGCGTAATATTTACCAAAGACAAAGAGAGTGCACCTTTTAAACCCTATTTCAACATCATAATTATTTCACGGTCATGACTCTTGTTCCTTTCTTCTCGAGACATGTTCCTCATTCAAAAGCACAGTTCTCTTTGTATGCATGTTAAACAAGAAACGTTTTAAAAAAGGAAAAACTTGTAATTTATTTCATTGTTGTTCCATGCAAATAGCTACACTCTTAAACACAAGAACTATGCCTTCAAAGAGCAACGAAGTAATGTAAAAATGAGTAAGGCCAGTATAATACCGACCTTGGATGCAAAATTATGTGTAGAGTACTGTTTTTCCCAACATTTTGAACGTGATCAATTTGTGTACCGACAAGGGTTGATTCTTGTAAAATATCAATATGAACATGACATGTTACTCTACCAACCGATTTAATAACCCAAAGCAACTTCTTTCATTTCCTCATTATTCACAGCATCTTCCAGCCTTCCCAGAGTGGATATCTTATCCAGATCTTTGAGATTGCAAAGGTCAGTCTTTCTGGGTTAAGTTCTAATACCAAAAGAGGACCATCCATAAAATCTATCTATAAAGAACTCAAAATAGTTTGTGACTAGCAAATAGATTTTAATAAAAGCTTTCCGAGGTAGTAAGGTCTTCATGTTGCTTTTGAGAGCATTATGTAAACGTAGTATTGATCAACAGCCGTATACTTACCAATGTATTTAGAATCAACACTTCACGCCGTATCTGTTTCAGTAGTTTTCGAATTTCTACGTCCTTGAAGTCCTTCTCAGCACTTCGAACCCGTTCGATTGCGGCTTGGAACTTCCTAGATTGCAAGGTGTACTGGTGAGAAGAAATTCCCTGCGAAGGAAAAAAGACTCGGATTTTAATTGACTCGATTTCAGCACTTCTAATCTTGTTGGATGACAAAATGATACCTTCCTGCTAAACTACATTACATACTTTGCTTATCGACTTTAGACGATCTCCTTCAAGAACGCTAAAATTTGTGTCGACTTACCATTTGCATAACTTGTCAGAGTCGTCATGAATGATTGAGGAGCATTAATTGACATTTTAACAACCGAATTGAATCTGGCCTAGGAAGACCAGGAATAAGAAATCCTGCTTTCAAGTGGTCACATTGCAGGTATGGTTCATTGATTTTATATATTTTCTGGTGGTTACTGCGGTGAAGTTGAATCTTCATGGGGATAATCACAAGGTATTTTAGTCAAGCAGACAGCCACCCATTTTGATGTCGTTTTGCATTGCATACCTTTCATTTCTCTGTTTTGACCCATTGTCCAATAACGCGATGTGAGATCATTCTGTCTGTTTATTTATTATTTTGTCTGTTTGCTTATTTATCATTCGGTCTGTTTGTTTATTTATCATTCGGTCTGTTTATTTATTTATCATTCGGTCTGTTTATTTATTCATCATTCTGTCTGTTTGTTTATTGTTACTTCAAACATTGACTGTTACTTTTGATGTCTGATAACTTTTCAATCACTCAAATTGATTGATTTATTTGTTTTAGTATTATTTTGTTGTTATTAAATTATTTTTTGGTGGGTAAGAATCGGGTAAGCTTTGGCGTGTCCTGAGATGGAGTTCCGACTTTCTTGATCACATGACATTTCGTCAAAAATCATTTTAATTCATTAAACGTTTTCAACTGCATCAGGATAATACGCAAGAAAAGCATATTTTCGCATATTTACGCCACCTTCAAATAAACATTAACTACTGCATTTGAACACAATTGAGAGTGATCAACCCCATCCCGAATGTAAATGTCATTTGCAGATATTTTTGCAATATTTTTATAACCCCTTTCCACGAGAAGTTCCATACATTTACTTTGGCACTTCTTGGTATGTAACGTTGTTGCTGCTCGGCCTCTAGGCTGAGAGGATACAAAAGAGGTCAGTTTCGTAGCAACTGCGCTGTTAAGAAGTGTAACCACAGGCGAAGCAGGACCCTCAATAATTTCATGTTTCCTTAATTTTTGGTATTCACTTCTTAAGTGAAATATGCGTAGTAAACCTATTTGCTATCATCTCCTTACTTTCCTAGTAGTTACTGACTGCTTTTGAAATTCTTCCCCACGCTTTATAAATTTCGGTGTCTTAAGCATGATGAACTTTACAATATTTATAGATTTAATCAAATAACTTAGTTTTAGCTCTCATTTAACCAAGATATGAGTGAACTTATATGACATAAGTCAAAGAAAGATAACAAAATAGTGATCCTTTCCACTCTATACTAACTGAGCAAGTATAAACCACTCCCACGTCAGAGTGATTATGGGTAGACAGCCAGGTCATAGTCAAATGTTGCGGGTTTAACTCCCGTTCGGGTCTTTGGCCTCGTGATTAAGAAGATTAGTAAAGCCTGTTACCCTTGACAATGAGCACGGTGCTGTGTATTTGGGAGAAACACCACTCAGCACACTCTATGGACTCTAGATACCTTGACGGTTTTTATTCCAGTGTATTTATACGAAAAAAAACCACAATACGATACTCTCATGAAGCCACTTCAGGTGATACCGTACAAACGTAGTCAATTCCGTAGCAACTTCCATCAACGATTAAGTATCGATAAGAAAAGTGTATCCACTTCGCTTATTGTTACTCAGTGATTCGTATTTTAAATCCTTTTTGAAGCTGATAAATTCTATTTGCACTTCCTATTCCATAGGCATTAAAAGCTACAAGTGGGTATATGACCCTCCTTCATCATTTATCCATTTGGATATTTTAGATTCGTAGCCTCAGTCTCGAGACGAAATTTGTGATATGAGATCTCCATTGGATCATTTTGCTTTTATCAATGGGGAGAACATACCCTAATAGATCTGGTAGCATCGATTAATTGGAGTAAATATGACCCATATAGTAACAACGTGTGCTATGTATCGAGCACCGGATGTTCTAATCATAATTAAGGATAAACAAGAACGGTAGCTACACTGAAATCATTTGATCAAATATTTCTTTAGACATGTTGTAATCTTGTAAGAAGGATCGAAATTATCATACAAGTTGCTAATTTAGTGGTGGATGACAACTTGAGATGAAATATGCAAGGTATTCCTTTTATGTAAGGAAAAGAATTGTTGGTGAAGCATTTTGATAGCTCAATGTGTACCGATATGACAAATACGTGAGGACAAATGGACGAGCACGAGTAACATACCTAAAATATAAGTGTATCAGCCATGTTACACGCATGTACACTAGGCAGGTTTTTGTAAAATAAACTGGACTGGGCTAGATAGCTTAAGATGAAATTTCCAATGATATATTGACCCCTTACTGATTTACAAAACATACAAACCTTTGCAGCTCGATCCCCAAGGACTTCAACTCCTACCCCACCCCAATTTACGCGTTTTAAGCATACTCGTGTGAAATAAGAGTTAAATGTTAGCTGTCCTGACGATCGTGCAACCTAAACTGCATTGCATAAAGAAGTTGCAATCATGCTATGTTCACTGACTGAAACCCTCCCACAAAAGTCACTTCCTCTAGGAGATATAATGCACTTTCTAAATCGTTCTGGAAATTAACACAACCTCTTGCTGCTTCCCACATTCAGTAATAAATATATGTTATACAACCATCGATTAAAGTAAAATAATCATAAAAGGTGACACATTAAACCAACGGGCTAAATTTGTCAGCATGAAATTTTCTGCACACAATTTACGTTCATATTCAGGGCCTGATTTAGGAACGACAACCAATCATCATTTTTTTAAACAAGGACATGCTCCTGCGCAGAGGAAGTAGGATAGGACAACCAGAATAGATTGATTAGAAAGATTCTTCTGCATCTATCTGTACCGAAGTACGCATGAACTAGGTCATCGCCCCTTTAGAGCTTTTTCTTACGGCTCAGTCCTGATCAATATTCTGGATGCGCCCCTGGAATCTACTAAATATATTTGCATTTGGTCCTCTCCTGGTTGGTATATATCCTGGCCAATAAAAAGTTTGATAAACGCACCATACCTAACTACTTACGTCTTTGTTCAGGTCTTGTAAACTTTGCATTAACTCCTGATGATCTGTGCTTATTTTCTCTCCAAGACTAGCTATTGCATTTTCAAGCTTTTTAGTGTGAAGTTTCATATAAGCACTATTGCCTGCCTCGTCTTTCAAAGTTCTTACAAGCTCTCTTGTATTTAACCCCACAGAAGACAATTCTGCAGTCTCTTTTCTATCGTGTTTGCTATTCACTTCTTTTAATAACAAGTTCTGCCTCTCTTCAGTGGAGGGTAAACGTGAATTGGGAGGTACATGCATTGGAATGATATTTTGCTGATCTGTTTGAGAATGTGAAACGGATTTGTTTGATTCAGTGATTTCAAGTTTCAAACTTTCTGCATAATGTTTATCACTTTGATAACTATTACTGAATAGGGCCGGGTTTTCTTGACGAGAGCTCCACATATCCATATCAATTGGGTCTTTGTCTAATTGACTGTTCGTTACGGATTGTGTTGGCGGTACAGGCAGTTCGTTGCCACCATTTACAGTCTTGAAATCAGCTAAATTTGCTTTAGACGTCTGATTTCTAGGAAAATTTAAAACTGTTTTACCACTTTGCTCTCGTTGTAAGGCTAAGGAATAAATTGAAGAGGAATCGCTTGAGATAAGATGCTTCTCTTTCAAGCGTTTAACTATATCACTTTCAGTATCCAGAGATCTATTTGGGGTGTGACCTTGCGATGAGACTTTCTCAAGAGGCGTGTTATCATTAAAATCACCTTTCAAATTTGTAGTGACATAATCACGATTTGAATCTACATAATTACTGAATGAGTTATCATTCGTATTTGGACTCGAAGAATCAACCGGAGCACTGTTTTTAACTAGTTTATCATCGCCTAATTTTAAGTGTTCGTGTTGGCGACTAAAGTAGTCAGAAGGCCCCGGACTGCTTCTTGGTTGATTTTCTAGAGCTCTGCTCTCGCGGGAAATTACATCCGAGTTGTTGGTTTTAGGAATCCGGCTTCTACTGCCTAAGGGTGGCTTTGTTTGTGGAATTGCCGTCAAGTTAACTGGTGTGTGGTGATGGCTTTCAAATCTGCTCATTACTGCGGCTTGCGTACTAGTGACAGGTCTGGAATAGTCCATCGTATCCCTGAGCCCGTTTTGAGGCCGCCTCCGAAACCTATCAAATTCCCCTCTTCCGTTTAACAGCCTACTTGGCTCTTCAATTTGCGACTCCTTGGTAGGGAAGAGGTCAGTATTTACATAGTTTTCGGGACCAACAACCGGTACCCGCCATTTTGATTCAGAGTCTCTACGAGTTGTATGGGAATACGAAAGAGGATTACAAACACGATGTGACGAGTCATCTCCACATTGCTCCATGGTAAAACCCACTTTACTGCTATCGTGACAATATTTTTCATGGAAGCCCATGCCACATACATTAGAAGAAGAACTTCCCTCTTTGTCTCTGTTTATGCTTGAAGGCAGCGAGGTGCGTCCTTCCTCAAACGCCACTGGCCGTGTTCCTTTTGAACTTGAAGCGTTTGCTTCAGATAATAAACATTGCTTGCCCGAGGTTCCCGGATGCCTAGGTCGATAACAAGAACCATCGCTTTCCTCTAACTTCTTCTTCAAGATGGCAATATTTCTACGCAGACCGTGGTTTTCACGTTCGTAGCTACTTTTGATATACTCAGCTCTCTCCGTGAACTCTTTCATAAACTTCTGCTGCAGTAGAACACGTTCCTGCTGTAGCAATGTGTCAGTTGCATCCGTTACGTTATGAATTTTGCTTTGCAATGCTGTGTTTTCAGCTTCCAATTTAATAAGCTGATGCTCAAGATTTGATTGTTTTGATTTATTTGTGCTCGTCTCCTTTACTTCTTCCTCAAACTTCTGACGCAGCTCTGATATCTCTTTTTCTTTCTTTCTGATAAGATCAGCATCTTCTTGAAATCGCTTCCGGAAGCGTTCATGCTCTTTCCTTTCACTTTCAAGTAATCTCCGAAGGTATTCAGATTCTTCGTCGATTGATTTGTATTGCCGTTCCCTCTCACCACTCTCAAGCGATATCTGCTGGATTTCTTTACGAAGTTTGGCAACGGATTTCTCAATTAGAAGTTTCTCTTGTTCTAATCGCTTGCATCTTCCCTGAGCTTCAGTGTAATCGACTTTAATCGACTCTACGTCTTTGGCTAATTTGCGTCTTTGGTCCTCGCATTGCCGATTATGAGAGACGATTGTCTCTTTCTCCTCTCGAAGGAGAGATACCTCCTTCGATAAGATCTCATTTTCAGTTCTCAACGCTTCGATTTTGTTTTCCTGTTGTAGAAAAGCACGCTCTCTTACGTCAAATTTCTCCAACAACTTCTTTTCTTCATTTTCGCAATCCTGAAACGCAATTAATAATCTGTCTCTTTCCAACTCCAATAAACGTATGTTTTCTCCCAGCTGCTCATTTTCAGAGATAAAATTTTTCAATTTTGCCTCATATTCCTGGTTTAGTTTTTGACTCAACTCTTCCAGCATATCATCTCGGTCCTCTCCTGTTAATTCCATAGACTTCACCTGACGAGATAACTGCATATTCTCGTTGCCAAGTAAGGCAGCTTCATTCATTAGTCGAACATTTTCTTCCCGAAGTTGTCGAATGTCCTTCTCGAATTCGAAACGTATTTCATCACGCAATGTTCTGCGCAATTCTATTTCCTCTACACGATATCGTTTGCTGTAGTCAGTAACGCGATCCCGTTCGACATTTACTGCCTCGTTTGATTTCTTCAACTCCTCTTGTAAGTTTGATATAATTTTGTCATAATCAACTCGTTGGTTGCGTAGCTTTTCCTCACATTGTGATTCTAATGATAAGCGGAGAGTATCGCAATCCAGCTCATGCTTTCTTTGCAATTCGAGTCGCTCCTTCTCAAAATCTAGCTCTATCGAGTCCATTTGCTGTTTTTTCTTACTGTCTAAATTCATCAGTTTATTTTGTGCCTCGTGGATTTGTAATTTAAGATCCTCGATCGTTGTTTCATATTTTATCCTTTCGTTAATTAAAGAGGAATTGTAATCTAATCGAAGTTTCTCTACCAACTCCTTCCGTTGTTTACGAAATTCTTTCTCGATGTCCTCCTTTTCACTTTCATACTTTTCCTCCAGTTTTAAAGTGGACAGAAATTCCTCTGGTGTAAGAATCTCCTGTTCGTTTATTTTAATGAGTACAGGACCTTGTTTTTGTTGTTCAGGCGCTCGTGATGTATTTTTGCTGGTATTTCCCTGGGATTTGCGTAACTTCTTCTCGATTTCAGCAACTTGATAGTGAAACTTCTCTAGCATGTCGTGCTTCTCCTTTACGAACTCGTTGATCATTTCGTCCTTTTCTCGATTATGCTCTTCCGTTAACATCTTTTTCTCGATCATAAATCCTTTCATAATATCGTCCTTCTCATTTTCAAAGTCTTCCTCCATTTTGTTTGCAGTTTTATGAATTGATTGACCTAACGATGAATCTGATCCGTGAACAAATTTCCCTGATAGGGATACATCATCCAAAGCTTCTGAAGGTAGATTATCTACATCCTCCGAGGTGTCAGAATGAATCAGTGTATGAGCGTAAGAATTATTACCATAGTCAACATTATCATCATCGTCCTCATCTTCATCTTCATCATTTTCGCCTGACACTGAAGTTACTCCAGAGGTAGCCATCTTGGCGTCTTCCCGATATTTTTGTCTAGGTGCCTCTTCTTCCTGAATGAGAATTAAAAATTTATAAGGAGTTTGTATACCTTCGCGGGTACCTCAATTCAGCCTTCGATATATAGATTGTAAAGAGGGCTTATAGGAAAAAGCAAATTAATAACAGCTTTTTAGTGTAGACAATTGGATTGTGTTAACTAAAGCAACAGTAACCAGGGCCATTAAAGAACTTACAAAGATATTTTCCCCTGCTGCTTTTGTTTCCAGAAGGTAATTAGATAGCTACCGATAGAGTAACTACAGTAGGGAAGGAGATAAGATCTGATTTTATTAAGCTTGCTATGTTTTAATGGTGATAAATAACCAAAAGCTTGATAACAAGGTTTATTCAGGTAGGGTGGCTTGTATTTTTCCTCCTATACAGTTATCATACACCCGGAAGAAGTAACGTAGCCCCTGTAAGTTATACGGAAAGATGGACGCTTCGTCGACTTAGAGGAAACACATTTTCTCAGATTGATCTTCACCCTTTTCGGGTCCCAGTAACAGTAACTGTATAGTGATAGGGTCGGTTAAAAGTTGTACAGCAAGATAAAAGTATAGTCGACTTAGTGGAAATATATTTTCTTAGATCGGACGTAATCTTTTCTGGATCTGAGTAGAGGTTTCTAGACTGTGATAGGATCGGCTAACGATGGGTCTACCCTTGCCGGCACTTACCGAGACTTTTTATGAGGGGGTCCAGTGATAAAGTCATAAAACACGTTTGCTTACAAATCAGGCAAAGGAAATCCTCGAAGTGGTGTTTATCTGTATGATAAAGTATCTTCAACTAAGAGCTTAGCAGTGTCTTAGCTAATTTCTGTGACCCTGACAAGCAGTGCCGAATCATGTTCTCTTAATGACCAGAATTATTTCATCTTCTGTTTGGACATCAAATCAAATTGGCATAGTACCCAATCAGAAATTAATAATTAACTGAGAGAACTGATAACAATTTGTAAATGCGGTATGTCTTGAAATTGCAAGCTCCTCAGGTCCAAATGTTACCTTCCCTCTTTCTGAATTATTCAAGACCTTCTGTTTCTTTTTGTAAAAATGACTCCAAGAAGCTTTTTAAAAATGTCATAAACAATGATACTATACGCTCAAGAATAAGTTAAGGTATAATGCAATACACAATCAGTGTGCTATGAAGACTTCCGTAGCTTCTCAAAGCAAGGCTTAAGTGATGAAATATGGTATACACCCACATATCAACCCATCATAGTAATGTACACTTCGTTCCAATTAAACTTACTAATGCCAGTGTAATTCACTTAGTCTGCTTGCGCCAAATGAACATTTTTACTTAGTGCGCAGTTCGTCAAACTTGGAGAAATTCGATTAGAATGCATCTTATTCAAAGTTAACAACTTTTGATGTCTGCATTGAATATTTGTCGGACAGCTGTTATTTTAGGTGCAACCTCAGTTTTCGGGGCTCATATTCTATATCTTGGAGCCTGATGTGTATGGATCAGAGGACAGGTGCTACAAAGACTTAGAGACGTAAGAAAAAGGCTCATATGGTGAGATAGCCTCGTTATTTTTCTCTGTTCAATGACAATAAGTTGCAGAGGACGAGTGACTCTGTTCAAGCGTCTCGGTGAAGCACTCCAAAGAGGTCCGCTGTGTTTTGTTTTCAATTTGGTATGTTCTGAAATAGGGCATCAAGAGAATTTCCTCAACAACTGATAGTTTTGAAGAATCGTCATGTCTTAGCCGAAGCTCCCATGTTAAAGATTCCTTTTTGTCTATCTATTAAAGGATATATGCCATATTGCAAACTTTTCCGAATCTGAGTAACACTGAGAACAATTTCATCTTAACACATCTAAAAAACAACCAGTTTATCATGTGTGATGACGATATGCAAAATTTAAAGATACGGTGTTACAAACCTCATACGAGCCATCTCCGTCCCCGTAGCCAGAGGCTTCAAAGTAACATTCTAGATTATCTTCCAGCAGAACACCCTGCTCCCTTAGAGAGATTGCAATCATCTCAGATTCACTTTCCTCAGCTCTATCACATTTCTGGTTTGCACTTTCTACTTCTACGTCTTCGTGATCATCCGCATTTGCTTCCTCAAAGTCGACGCTGCTAATATCCTCATACTGCGCATGACCGTTGTTAGCTATGTCCTCAACTTGGGTGTTGGGATCAGCATGAGATGTCTTATCTACAGGTTCTTCTACTTTATTCTCGTTGTATTCAGTAACAAGGATGTCGGGAACTATTCCGTAATCGTATTTTAAAATTTGTTCGATATCTGATGATGCTGGATACATGTTTCCCGGGGCAACGATATCTTTTGATTGGCAGCTATCCTTTGCTGTCTTCTTTTCATCTTTCTTTGGCTTTTTGTTTGATCCAATATTTATGAGACTAAGAAACTTTATCATTTTGTACACAAGTTGTCACAGGTATAATAAACTTAGTGATCTCCCTTCAAGTCAATATGTTCCAACCACGAAGAAATTCGCTCCCCTTCTCCTTTGAAGTATACGATTATCGTGAAGCATAAAAATATTATGACCAAAACATCCACTGCATGTTTCAGTACACACTTCACATTCAAGCATTCAAGGTACAACAGTTGTAAAATCGTTTCCTCTACGGAAGATGGAGAGTATAAGAAGGTCACTCTCGAGACAGTCTGTGATTGCGGTCTTCATGAAACGAGCTGGTTCTTTTAAAAACGTCTGGAAACGACGTTTCATCAATCTGCCTTCATTTGAAGCAACTTTGAAGCGGCAATCAATGGCAGAAAATAATTTCATGGAACAAGATCGATGTAATCAACAGCGTCGTCCATGCAATTATCTACTCCCTACATTACATGATGGTGTCAGCAGTAAATCTACCTTCACTGTCGTTATCATCACAAACCATTTGTTACCACCGTCAAACCAAAAGTCGTACCACTTCTTCGACTAACAGGCAAGAAATCTATACTCTCCGACATTGATGTAAAGCAACTCGTTCCAAACCACTTCGCAGATACATCATCCTGGAATAAACATCTATCAATGCTTGCGCAAAATAACATTAATCTCTGGTACATTAAACAAACAGGTAGTGTATTCAAGTAATAAATAATATCGTACGGCCAAATGTAAAATCTATTTGTTTGCAACGAATGTAAATAACAACACCTACAAAAAGCTCGCACATAAATGGTGGATTGTTTTGCATCAAGGTCGAATCTGAGGATTCACATTAACAGAGCACTTAAAAGGTATTTACGTGCAGTTTATCTCAAAACACTCCCTACCAGAGACAAAATCATTTCAGTATTCTCTGTCGGTACAAGCTATTCAACATAGCCCTTTCATATATTTCGACTCTGCATGCAAGATTAAGTATCCCTAACAAAGGGGAATCTAAGTTTCGATTACGAATTGTTCCTTTTTTGCAGTCACCTGAAATGAGATCGCTTATAAATCATAAATACTTTTTTATCTACTTTTAATTCCCCATAAACACCTGTCCGTCCTTTATTCCATCATCGTACTGTCATGTGCGAAGGCTCCAAGATCTGTCAAAGAATAATAAATTTTTGTTTGTCATTTTTATGAGACGCGGTTTCTTTTCATTTTCGAGACGTCCCTTGTTTGACGTTCTTGTCTAAATCTATGTACATTTCTACCGGCATATTGATTCGCAGTGTCACTAAGAATCGTCTACGAGACAAGTGATGACAGGAAAGGCGTTTCACTCCGCTCAGCTTAATTGAAACATTGACTTTTTCTCACAGCTTGTAAAGCGATACACGGATAAACTCGTGGACACTATGACAGTCGTTTAAACTAAAAGAGCAACCATGTCTACGTACAGTTTGAAGTAAAAATGGAACTTTAGGCACATTATGTTTTTTTCGTATGACCTGATACTTACCTGATAGAGCTTAATGTAGTATACTTTGAGCTTGTACACAGTGACATATATCGTAAATTATGGTATGGTCTATTATAGGATTGTATGATACAATATAGTATAGTATAGAAGAGTACAGTACGGTTAAGTATAATACAGTATAGTAGAGCACAGTGCAGAACAGTACCGTAAAGTATTGTAAAACACGGTATTGTATAGTATAGCACAGTATAGTATAGAATAGTAAAGTACAGTATAGTATAGAATCGCAATGGACTGTAAAGTATAGTATAGCATAGCATAGTGCAGTATAAAACAGAATAGTACAGCATAGTATTGGATTTTATAGAATAGCCTACTCTAATATAGTATAAAATAGTATAATATAGTATATTATAGTATAGTACAGCATAGTATAGTATAGAATAGTCTAATATAGTACAATGTTCACATTAGTTACAATGTGTCTTATGTTTTTTCTTTTGTGATGGCCTGAAGAGGGTAGTGTCGCAACAAATATCTATATATCTATCTATTTT
>JAAAKL020009157.1:0-15310 GCA_010016065.2 Carybdea cf. marsupialis auct. non (Linnaeus, 1758)
GTGCTCTATAAAACTAAATGCTGAGCAAAGTTTTGTTTTGTAGGCACTCCGAAATCGTATTGAATTACCTTAGAGTACCATTCGGAAATTTTGCGCTTTATCATATCACTGTACCCGAATAATCATAAACTTCCTCTCCTTCTAAGTGTTACGACGTCGCTAAAGGCTTGTGAACAGTACAAGCGCGAAGCAATAAGATTTAAAAATGACATTATTCGTCGTACTTATTCTCTAGCAATTTAAACAACATAACTACATAATTCGACTTACATTTTCATATACCCCCAAATGTTCTGTTATGTTGATCAGGTATCATTAAAGTTCTCTTGTCGTGGTGGAGACGACAATTTCTGGATTACAGACGAGGATTTCGATCAGTCTATTTTGATTTTGTTTACCTTGGAATGTCCCTGATCGGGCAGTAGAAGACTGTTTTTCCTCAGATCGTATCTTTGATCCTCTGGTTACTATGGTTTCGTCCTTTTTTTTATCTTCTCCTCCCCGATCATTTCTGTATCTCTGGATTTTTATACTTTCTGAGATCATTCGATTTGTTTGTGAGTTGTTTATTTGTGTGTGTGTGTGGAGGGAACTCACCTCTATTCTTTTCATACACCTTCCCTCAATCGAAACACTACCCATCATAAACACTAAGACAGAGTGGAGTAACATTTTTGGTTTAGCAAACTTCAATGCTCCGTGAAAACAAGCTCGTGAATGAGTAAGGTTTCGCTAAATGACAATTGGTCTTAAATATGCGATTGTTTTCCGTGGCTGCTGTTTGCACCGAAGGTTTCCCGTATTGCGTAACCTTCCAGCTTCACACAATCGACGGGAAACAGAGACAGTTCCTCTACAAAATTTGACCTTGAATATGCGCTTTATCAACGTAGACTATCTTTTTTCATTTCCCAATGAAATATCGCAAATCATTACTTTGGAAGAAACTTGTCTTATCGACGATCTGTTTTGTTGCGATATTCCAGTTTTAGAGTGGCCTTGTTACTGTCAGAGGGCAGTGAAATTTGAGAGTAGTGTGTTATACGATGTTTTTTCAAGATGGGCCGATATTGCATAGTAGAGCATGGATCCATAGTCGTTCTGAGTTGAAGACTTGGTACATGGTAAAACCGATGTCGTAACATACTTGCTTTCCTGAAATCGATAAAAAAAATTTAACCAGTCCGTTTTACGTTACTTTTCCCATATTCTTTTATTGTATGATTTAGGTGAGAGAAATGAGCAAACAAAGTTAATTAAAAGAGATGGAGTTATTGAAGCTCACCAGGTATCACGATCACCTTTCGTTATTTCAGTCAGTAGAAACATAAGACTTCCTTTCACAACCGCCATTTGAACTATTTGTACATTTTGATATTATTTTGACAGGGTGTAGTAATTTAGTTACTTAATTGTTTTCCGGACAGCCCTGTTAAAAATTTTAATATATTGTAGATGGCGTAGACAGGTTTGGGTTACATTCACAATCCAAAGCGGAAGAAAGCAGAAACAGTTCGCTCTGATGGCCATTTCGTTTGAGTTATCGTGATTATTCTGACCAGGGAGGAAAAGCAGAGAAGTCTAATTTAAGTGATAATTTAAGAAATCTCTAAAGTTGCTTGTATTTAAGTGTTTCTTGTTTGATAAACAAGTCTGATGGGAGAGGAACGGCAAAACAGCATTGTATGATTAATTTTGGAAATTTTTATATTACTTGTATATATGGGTTGCTTGTTTAATAAAATAATCGTCCATGATACAAAGGGGGATACTTTCACGTAGCCGATTTTAAGAAGCCACTGACCACCTTAAACATGTGACCGATAAATTACTCCGCAAATCGTAGCGGCTGGTTCATTCATGACCACTGTAGGCAGGTGACCACTACAGCAGATTGTACAGTAAACCGCTTTGGTTTAGATTGTTGGTACGAATAATACGTCTTTCGTGCTTTGGAATCAGTCAGTTGGAAACTGTCAGTTCTTCAACATCTTAGGTTATGTTTTCGAAACAATTTCATAAGTAAAGCTATTCTTTTCAGTTTCCATATTGTCAGCATTGCCGAATTCTATTCTATTCTTGCTGTTCGATTTAGGAATGCATTGGTGCTTCGAGAGTACGTAACGTACAAAAATTATAAAAATTTGTTATTGGCAAAGAACAATAAATCATCGTAGGTATAACAAGCTTCCTTCTCGTTTTACACAAGCATCGCGAAGAAAGAAAAGAGAAGAAAGTTGAGAAATTTTAGTTAGTTTTATGATCGTTTTACCATACGATTTTGTACTCAGAGGAGTGTCAGACGAAAAAAAGCTTAAATGTTTTCGTTATTTCGTGCAGTTTTAAAAAATTACAAAGTAGAGCAATAACCATCGTGAAAGGCGATCATTATGGTACATCAGCAGCTTCTTTTACATGAACAATATGCTTTGATTGCCTCTGATAGATTCATCCGCAGGGAGACAACTGTTATGGTTAAACGATCATAAAATTAACTAAAATTTCTCAACAGTCTTTTCCTTTCTGTGCGATGCTTGTGTAATACGAGAAGGAAGCTTGTTATACCTAAAATGAGAACAATTCCAACATCCTTAAGATATCGTGGTACCCAAAACGACTTGAAACTAATAAAAAAATTGCCCCTAACTAAAAATTACGCGACAGGTTTAGGGAATAGGTAGGCTTGGTGGCCATCAGAAACTTCAGAAAGAAAAGTTGGGAAAGACACTTTTTGTTGGTGACATTGCTAGCGTCATAATATTCAATATCTTCTTCATTTGTAGTGGGATGAAAATGGTCAGAGATGGCAGAAGGTGAGTTTGGAACTTGTCTCTCTTAGATTGAAAGTACGAGTACTATGGTCATGAAACTATGATGCACATTTTATGTATTATCACCTCAGCCCGTAAATAGAGTTTTACCGTAAAATATCTAGGAGTTTTCGAGCCCTCCAGCCTAAGGGAGTAGGGCGTCGTAACCTCCGATTGTTACGTAGCTCTACGTTAACCAAATTAGTCAAGACGTGGCAGAGCTGTTTACAAGTTGGTTTTTTTTATTAAACTGCCAGACAAATTCGTCATTCGCAGAAATATGATCACAGAAATGTGTTCATTTTCTCTGCCAAGGTCACAAATTTCTTTTTTCCATCCGCTCCGTAAGATTGACAGTTAATTTATCGATATTGCCCTAGTTCCTTACCCATTCCAGACTACCTGAGCTTTGGTAAGCTAAAAACTTTAACAGCAAACGGTTGAAAATGCAGTCAATAAGAAACAATTTCGAGACTTATCCATACATTTAGGAAAAGTCGACCAGCGCCAGTTCGGGAAATCTTATTAATTTTCGCTATTTTGCCCTGTTTAGATCGGGGATTTGGGTCCGGTTGACGGAGGCTCGTAAAGAATTCAGTAACAGAAGTCCTTAGCTGATCATGACTAGCGATAACGTTGGCGAAATTGTCGGGTTAGATAGGACTTAATCAGAAACGTAACGCGCCTGCCGTGCTGCTCGTGCACTTGCAGTGAAAGCGTCTGTTGCGCACGCTGTTCACTTTTTAACTCAAGTAAGGGGTCTCGAGCTGTATGATCTTTTCAAGGTGGTCGAAGACATATTGGCGCTTTGGACAGTTTGTAGTATGTCGCGAAAAGGAATTTAAGCCTTTCATCGAAATCTGAATGCTTCATTTGTGTATTAACAGTCGTAGTTGGGTATTATCAGACAAAAGTATAACACGTTTGAGTTTTGATGTATTTGCATGATTGAGTAAGTCCAAGCATCAATAGTTTACAGCTTTTTATTTGGGTGAAATTTGAGGTAATTCGTTTGAACTGCGTACTTTACCTGAAACTGACTAATACCCAAACAGTTAGTTTGCTCCGTTGTTGTGGTGCTAGCTGGAAGAAGGCGTTTTATGGTACGCAGGTACAAAAATGCGATTCTTTGTATTTCGTTAACTTACTAATATATCAATTTACAGGTAGGTGAAGTCGTTGGTGCAGCTGGAAGTGAAGGAAGCGCAAGAAAATCGGGAAAGAAAATGTATAATGGGAAGGTGAGTTCCTCTCTTTAGCGGCGTTTGGTGCTCCGGTGAGCTTTGATGGGCGTCAAAACCCGGACACGAATATTTTCTCTTCATGTAGCGCATCACTAGATTCTACTCGCACACAAGGGCGTTTATGGCTTGCGAAATAGAGGTATCAGTGTCAATGTGTACTCTAGAGGCATGGACTTTAATAAATACGTTAGGGCAACCACAGAGCTGGCTGCTCATGCCAAAATATCTTGAATTTAAGGCATTTTGCATGTTCATTGCTGACCACGTGTCTTAGTGATCAGTTGAGCAATTCTGGATATTAAAGATGAAGAAGCAGAAGAAGGAGAAGGAGCTGCAAAACGTCCAAACGTGGAGAACAAGCAACATTGTTACTATTTAAATCACTTGTTTGTAAGTTGGTATCAAATGTGGTGTCACACGTGGTGTAGAATGGTGTGATACATGATGTCGTACGTTTAGATGCCGTGATGGAATTTGACCATACATGACCGTTTCATTTTGGGTTACTTCCGTAAGCCAGATTTTAAGATTTAAAAGTAGAATGACATTGGAGCGTTTGTATATGGGATCTGTTTTAGTCTTCATCGCGAAGGGCGGAAGAGGGGTCTGGTGTTCTACGATGGCCTACAGTCTTTGATATCCCTGTGGTGCAGCAGTATGGGTTAAGTAAGCCGATCGTTTGCAGTAGCAGTTCAATTTTTTAAAGCGCAATCTTAGCGGTCCACGCTGCTTGTTTGAAGGTATATTATTGTCCTGTTTGAGGATGTTAAGTGGTTAATGTGGAAAAGCAGCAAGCAGTGTGACGTTCCTTTTGTATTCGAACTCTCTTTCTTCTCACAGGAATACGATTACGTGTTTGACGTCGATATACAAGAGGGAAAACCGCCACTGAAGCTCCCATTTAATGTCACAGGTAAATTAGTCGCAGGTTTCAATAAGAGATTGAGAGGGCGCTTTTTAGAATCACTTGCCGTTGTTTAAATTGCCCCCAAACTTAATTAACATCTCGAAGTTCCTATGGTATTTTGATTTCTCTGTTACTTGTATTTATTTGTTTAAGTAAAATTGCAAGTATCTAGGTGGCGATTTTAAGTTGTTCCCGAAGAAATAACAATGTCGAGAGTTCACATTTGTAGACAATGTTTGTTATGAGAAACGATCTGATAATATTGACTGGTAGTGATTTGGAAACTATACAGGTTTTGTTTATGAGCATTGCTAAATTTAGTCATAATTCATAGATAACCCTCTGCCGAGGTGAAAAGTAATTGTCAGTCATCGTCCTTCCAGAGTACGAGAGCGCTTTGTGGTATTGGAAGCAAACTATATACAAGCACCTTGAGTTTGCTAGATCAATCACCAAATATTTTTATTAGCGCGTGGTCGCTGGGTAAGGTAAAGCAAACTATCAAGGCCACGTTGCTACTAGCTTTACTCTTTTTTATCATGCAGCCAGAATCTTGTTAGATCATTTGCTTACTTATCTGATTGCACTTTAGGCCACGGACGTTTTGTGACGTTCAACGGCATGCTAACCACTGACCTCTAAAAAGGACTGGATCGACTTTCCAATTATTTCCAACAGTAAAAAAGTGTCGTGACGAATACTAGTCCCAAGAAGTTAACATAGCGCGGGAAGGTCCGCCATGTTACGTGACATTGTTAATAGGATTTGTTTGATGGGGTCTAAAATGGCGTCCTACGACTGACTCCGCTTTTGAGACGTAAGATGCTCCATCCAGTGTTTTTTAGAGATCAGTGATGCTAACCAGGCTGTGTCGCTATGTTCTCTTTAGATAAATCATCCGCGTGTTCGTTAGATTACTTTATGAAACATTTAACGCTGCGAACTCGAACATCCTTGCGCTCTTCAGACTATACGATCCCCACTCTTAAGATTACGGAGCCTCGCCCCCTTTAAACGACATGCACTTAAGCCCACACATCCCTGCGTTCTTTATACCACACAGCCTTGCACTTATCACAGCATTCCATCAAGCGCTAGTTTGATCCTCTAGCCATTCTGTTATTATTAGTTTCAATCACATTTGACCGAATTCCAACACATTCTTGGGCCATTGGGACACGCGCTTTCTAGGCCATCAAGCCAAGTATTTTGTAGACCGTGTAGCCATTTACTTGTTTGATTGTGTGGGTAATGTTTTGGCAGTACAAGCAAGCCGTTTAGCAATCGTCTAATTTGTATTTGAAAAGTATACTCGAGTCAAACAAGTCCTCACTAGGACCTTATTTATGGTATGTACTATATCACGCTGCCGTTAAAATAACTAGGAAATGATTGCATATAGGAAATGGATGATGAACCCGTGTCCGTTTTTAAATTTGACATTTTCAAGATTTAATTGCGTTGTTAGATGATCCTTGGATGGCTGCACACACTTTCCTTGAAAAGAATGAGCTTAGTCCATTGTTTCTGGATCAAGTAGCTAACTTTATCATCAAAAATACAGAAGGTGTCACATTAGGAGGACCGCCTAGCACGGTGTCAGATCCATTTACTGGTGAGGAGTTAAGCATTTATTTCAACCTATTGTATCTGACAATATATTATATATTGCCGATGAATTTTAAGATGATGCTTGAAAACAGCCATAACTATATTTGATAGATCTGTTGCCATTCTTAGCAGTTTTAGCCGGAAATGTGAATAGTCACACTAGACATAGATTTCACCCATCGGTGCTAACTATTTCGGAACGTTTTATAGGCCAGGGAAGTTCTCATATTGTGGCTTGAAGGGGGTGCATGGTTCTAGTGGCGTTCGGCCGTGCTGTAGTGCTACAACTAACCACAACTAAAAGCTCGTTACCTGCTAATAAAAAGTACAATAAAACGAGTTAAAAGGTTAAAAAAGGAACGATAAAAGCACAATATAAAGTACGAAAAGGCGCAATAAAATAGCACATTATGTGGACATAAAAAGCATTATAAAAGTACACAGTACAAAGCACATAAAAACGTAGTAAAAAGCATAAGAAGGAGCACATAAAATGCACACAAGGAGCATAATAAGAAGTGACCATGAAACGCGCCACAAAAAGGACATTAGCAAACACTACTTAGGGGAAAAGGACAAACAAAGAAACTATATTAACACCCAGTAGCTGCAAATTTCAGATGTAAAACAGTACAAGAAGGAATCGCTGGTGTAAGAGGTGAGTATTTTAGAAAGTAAGTCGCTGACAGTATCGAAAGTATTGAATTTTGGAATCTTGATTAGCCTACTCCCGTTCCCCGGCTACCAGCAGACGTTGTCATGGCGAAGCTTAAAACTCCTCTGTCACCGAATCAAGTCTAGTTTATTTTAAAGTCACATTAAGATCATCGATAAAGGAGACTAGACGACGCTGTCCACAATAGATATATGTAAGTTTATCGCCGACTCTTCTTTTTGGTAGATTTATTGCCATTTGGAAGATCTGTGTACATGGCGCATCATAATTATGCGTTTAAGTGCCTTGAAAGTAAGCATACCGTCATACAAGTATTTGGTCTATTCTGAGAGCTAATTCTGGCAAACTCCACCACTGTCTTGATCGAGATCAAACTCCATCTGCTGTTATAATAGCTATCTTAAAGCGATTGTCTTTATTTAGGAAGATCTTCTCGATTCTCAAGACCAAAATCAGTATTTAAGATCTTGTTGCGGCTAGACATCAGGAAGAATTAGGTTAAAGCGATTGTTTCACATAAGTATATAGTATTTCACACTCAATCCATAAGGTCTGTCAGTTTAATCTTTGTAGATCACATTGTTAGCAGATACCAGAGTAGATATAACTGTGTTTATATAAAGCAGATTCCGCCCATGCAACCTCAGCAACAGAATTTGACCCAGACTTGAGCAATCCAGTGAT
The DNA here is from genome assembly GCA_010016065.2 of Carybdea cf. marsupialis auct. non (Linnaeus, 1758). Taxonomy (NCBI): domain Eukaryota; kingdom Metazoa; phylum Cnidaria; class Cubozoa; order Carybdeida; family Carybdeidae; genus Carybdea; species Carybdea cf. marsupialis auct. non (Linnaeus, 1758). The sequence continues at coordinate 7,933 of JAAAKL020009157.1, forward strand.
GTAATTCTAACCGTAAGTAACCGTTAATCCCGAGGTAGTGGACGATAGTTTCACAATTTGTGTCTTAATTGGGATCCATGAATACATGAATACTTTCTGCCCTTGGGTACGCTCTTCAATGTTATCCAAAGAATGAAGTCAGTGCTACACTTACGTAACCCTATCAAAGCAAAGGCGTAACCAGCGGGAGGGCCAGGGGTCACCCCCAAGTTTTGATTCCATCAGTTTTCTTAGTTTTTTGATGTTTAGTGTTAAAATAGAACATTTACTTTTTTGCTGTGCCCCCGTTCCTCAATATTTTTTTCCAGATATTTATTGTGTGAGTGTAGTTTTCTATTTGCAAGCAATAAGCTCTGCTGCCAAGATGAGTTCTCCATACGGAAAACAAATTAACATAGTCACCACTTTGATATTAGGTTAATTCAGGCATATGCAGGCATTTTTGTCGGCTGCAAACTGGCTCATTAGCAAACAACATATATCATAAAAGCCTGCCTAAGGATGTTTTGTAGTATCAGTCATATTTAAGGGTTGCCTTCCTTTTTGTATCAAATTGCCCAGAAGTGGTGCTTTTCATGCTCTTAGGTAAACGTTATAATAACTTAAAACCAATATTATTTACTATGGCCAATACTGTACTATACTCCTTGGTTTGTTTCACAGAAAGTAGCAAAATAATAAAAAATTGTCATGAACTTTCGCAATGCGGAAGGAAAGGGATGACATCACAAATCAAGCGTTTTGGAATCAATACGATTTGACTCCAGATATCTAAAGGTGACCTTGGGATTGGCTGTTTCCTAAAGTAGCAAACCTGCAGTTTATATAGTGTTTAAACTATAGGCGTTTGAATTTCAAAAATCTCTGGTCAAAACTCTGTTAATTTTCCTTGGTTCCTTACGTTAGGATCCAGCATCAAATAACAAGGTTTTGTTAGAGAGATTTAAAATTTTGAGAGCTATATCTCGGTGTTGGGAAAAGGCAACACTCTCAATTTTGGCCATTGTTGCTCCTCCTAATAGGATAGCATGAAAATTGAGAAGTTTTCCATAATTTAAACATTTTTAATATCTTGACGTCATACGTTTCCTCTGGATGCCTTAGTTTCCCGAGTTGCATTAGTGGTCCTTTTTGCCAAATTCCGTTCAGGTTCGATAAGAGCTTAACACCGAAAGGATTTCACTTGGTCAAGTCCGTACAAAATCGTCCGATACTCATAATCGATGGAATAATGACGTGTATACTATATGTTAAGTGAACAAAAATCATAAAAGTACTGGTGACAGCAGCAAATGACAAATGACGAGTAGTTCTCTCGCCATGATGTGCTTATCTGTTGCCTTGTAGGCGGTAACAGATACATCCCAGGTTCAAACGCTGCCCAGGGGGCGACGAGTGGACCTAGAGGAGATCCTTTCACAGGTATGTACCTATCCTTTAAAAATGGTTGCTCTTTTCAACCTAAAGAAGACGAAAGTTTAAAATCTGTTGCAGATTTTTAGCTGAGGTAAACCACTACATATGTTTATGTTTCTCACGAAGTGATAGGCGCTGAAAGTAAAAAGTAATAAAGCCAGTGTAACAAGAGAATACCCCCCTACCCTCTCATAAATGAGTCCGATCTATAGTGGTGCGAGATGTACATTTTTGTAGTCATCATCAGTTATCATCATCATTATCACTATTCTCTTCCCCTCCATCATCATTGTCATAATTATCATCAGGTATTACCTTCACTATTATCCCTATCAATACCATTATTGTCGTGGCATCATGGTCGTCGCCATCCTTGTCACCGCCATCATTACTTTCATTGTCATCATCATTGTCGCCATCATCGTGCCCATTAGTTTTCCTCATTCAGTAAACATCCCTGTTTGTACAAACATCGTTATAATTAAGTTTTGTACTGCTTACTATTGTGATTAGCGATACTGTTTGAGCCACACAGTTACACATGCTTTGCTTAATGACTCCAGACCAGTAATACGTAACTAAATATTGAATGAGTATGAGAAGAGTAGCTCAAGTTCCGTGTTGGAAGTATGAAGAAAACTGATTTACTTGCAGTTCTGTATAATGTGATATGTGCATGATAGGAGAGCATGATTTGTAGCCCTTTAATCGTATTCTGAATACCCGATAAATTCCACGTAGTGCATCCTGGCAGATGCTGTTTGGGTATTAATATGTAGTTAATGTCCCATGTGTTGTTAGTTTAAGAAAAGCGAGCTGTAGCTTTTTTATGTTATTGGTTTAGAGCTTTGGATCACCCCACACCCCTCACGGAATGATAAAAGAATTACATGGCCGAATTTTGTATAACCGGATGTGGCAGGATATGATAACTGTCGGAAAGTAGCCTAAGCAATGAACTTCAGAGCAATGAAATGTTTCGGATTTTTCAGATGGTTATGGTGGTCTCTTTGTTTATGATGTGACAGTGTTCCCAATAAAAAGTGTGCCTTACCTTCCAACAATGTTCCGTAATCTCATGGCTCTTTATTCATATTTACGGCCACTTTTCGTATGTTCTTTTCCCCGTTGCGCGAAATAGAGTTTGGACTCCGCAATAGAGTCACTAGAAATCAATTGCAGTTGTAAAGTACTTTCACGGTTTAGGGTAAATAGCAAGGTTCCTCGTGATCAATGTTTAATTCTTGATGTTGTCTATTACGCCACAGGAGGATCGCGTTATATACCTGGTTCAGCGACAAATGCGAACGGAACAGTAGGATCGGGTAAAGATCCATTTACAGGTAAGCGTAAGCCGTGCCTTTCTTTCTCTTCAAAATGCAGAAATGTTGGAGAATCGTAAGCAACTATAGGGCTTGTTTTCAATATGGATGTTTTCCTTGGGTTGCAAGAGACTATCAAGTAAAAAGCCAACTAAGATGTATTTTGAGCTGTAGCCCTCGGGAATTCAGGTATGTGCTTAGACATGCAAGAACGTACCCAGTATTAGACTGTGGAGTGGGATACGGTTACATAACGGTAGTTTTAAATGTCATGATGCCTATGAGGAATATGGAGAGTCCTAAGAAAAATAATTAATGAACATGGAAAGGGTTTGAGGATTGCGGTGATGCGTCCTTATTGGAATTGCTCAGGCCAACACTGCGCGAAAACCATTTCGAGAGCTCATATTAGACTAAATGGTGTGCAAGCAAGACTAAAGGTTAAGAACCAGTGTGCTAATGGAATCAATGATCATTCACTTCCCGCAACCCCTTCCAAGTTGTCACCCATTTATTTCAACCTGTTCAAAATTATCATTCCAGTCCTCTTGGTCCGTTAAAGAATTAATTAACATGATTGACGAGCTCACGTAAAAATAGAAATACTGGTGTGTTTATGGAATTGGTTCTTACACCACTGACAAGAAAAGTAATGTATTACAAATAACAAGATTCCTTTTTTTGGTACTCGCTTCCACAGCGTCAGGGGTGCGATATGGAGGAGAATCACATGTTCAGAGCTCTTTACCGACTCGCTTCCCCGAACTCGCTTCCCCTACGATAGCTTTGAAATAGGTAAAAAATAAGTAACCTATTTGTCATCGAAAATGAAGACGGAGATTTCATTAGATTCTTGACCCCTCCAATAACTGGTCTGGCATCTCTCGAGGGTGTAACCACCCGTGTTTTAGAACCTCTGAACTAGAGAAAGCGTCGTATGATCAACGACGCCGAAGTGACGTGGGACTTCAGTCAGTAAAAGTAAGTCAAAGGATAACGTTGACAGAGGCAATTGCCTAGGAAAGCATAAAGCAACATTGAAATGCTGTTATGGTTAAAGTGACGTTACACACCGGAAGCTGAATAGGGGTAGAAGTAACGAAAGTTGTGATGATTTGCTGTTTCATCAAGAATATATGCTTTTTGCGGCAAAGATTCACATACGGTGCAGTAAGTCAAATATCTGAAAACCATGGAATGCTCTACATTTATATACTTACATAATGAAATGAAAAAATCTGTTTAATATTCAAGTCCTAGTTACACCGGATACACCAGTTGAAGTGGAGTTCTATAAAAATGTACCATTACCTGAAAATCACGCGTAGATTTTAGAGTCAGTACATTTTTTCAGATTCTAAGCTTTTGATGTTACTTTGCATCAACTACGGGGAAAACAGATCAGTCCAGGTATTTTTTTAAATTAAAGTAAACAACACTAGGCTTGATTCTTTTTAAAAAGTAATAGACAAGAAACAGCCTAGCCTGGATTGGCTTTGTCAAGAAAGCAATAGAAAACACAACAAGAAGGACGGAAAATAGAAACGAAAATAGAAAAAAGGGGTAACAGAAGGACTTATCAAAATAGCAAAAAGGAGTTCGATTTGCACTACCCTAGGTAGACAAATACTCAAATTTGGTCTTTCCCAGATACAAAGTCATAGGGAAACAGGTCAGCAACAGATGACTCTGTGAAAGAGCGTAACGTAAACAACTTTTGGTCTCATCCCTTCTTCTTCTTGCGTATGACAGGGTCATACAAATTACTAATTAATGGTCAAGCTCACAATTCTCAATCTAGTCATAAGCCAGTCTCTAGCCAGTTCCTGATGTTTTGTTGCTTGTAAAAAAAGTGATCACGCCGGCTAGAAATCCTGTACGCCCTGGAATTTGATTTTCGGTGCTGGAAATTCTGGAAGGTGCCGCAAAATTTGGGATGCCCCTGGAAATAATAGAGGGTGGGAAAGATTCTCCTGTAGTTATCAGAGTGGTAGGATGGATATGGCATTGAAGGACACTATCACGTAATCTTTGTGTCTCATTCTAGCTGATGCCATAAAGTCAGTTTAGGGAATTGTTCCTGGTCATCCTGGAATTTGGTTCATAAGATTTCCTGGAAATCTTAGAATTCTCTCGTTGACAACTAGTTGCCACCGTAGTAATTAAGGCAACGAAGAGTACGAAGGTACAGTAAAGGATAAGAGTTAAACAAGTAGAAAGTGACGAAAAGAAGTGAATTTAATCAAAACTAGGCTCAGGGAAGAGTAGGTATCGTTGAAGCCAGCTTTAGTTTCGAAACAAGCAACTTTTATTGGATGGACACTTAGATATATACATTTTTGTGCCATTTGGGTGAAAGGTGATAATATTAGTTACCCTCGGTATCTTTATCTATTTGCCCTATAGGAGGTAGCAGTTACGTACCAATGTCCGATATGAAGGTAAGAGAATGGCAGCGATGCATTAGTGATATCATTCTATATCTACTGATTGTGAGCGAATATGCTGTTCCTCTTTGACTGCTATCGTGCAGGGCTGATATGTAAGAATTGTCACAGGTGCTTCGCGTCACCATGTCCAGTTTGATGCTGTTTAGGCCGTTTCTTAGTTAGGATCACATCTGGTTCTTTGAGCAACTACTTCCTCTATGGAGTGGTGTTGGATAAGGCTGTATTTTAAGAGGTTGCTGTTTCCTGTACTGCTTAAAAGTTTCAACGTTCATCGAGAGCATAATTAATCAGGAACAATTTAATTGACATTGATCAATATTATTATTTTACATACATCAGTATTCATGTTTTACATTTCGACACCATCGGGATGTGATTATCAAGTAATACTAAAACGATATGCAACCGCTACCAATTCACTAAGCCAGCAATAATAACAAATGACAAAGAAGTTCAATAAATCCCCACAGAATTATACAAATGATTTAGCTTTGATCGAATCTGTTTGAACATTCAGCGTAGGCCTCCTCTCTTTTATGTAGAGCATCCCGCATTTTCTCAAAACTTTAAAACATTTAGGGGAGGTGCCGCGAGATGTGTAGCCAACGTAACCTGCATCACAAATCACACGAAAAATTATAAACAACAAGTTTTTGGCTTACAAGAGGTGGCTTTTCCTATTTGAGTCTCAAAAAATTACATAGTGGTTGACTAGTGAACAAAAGTTCTGCTGTAATGCTAGATCCCTGTTTGTGTAGGTTCATTCCGAGGAATGATAATATTTTTATCAATCTCCATTGTAAAATGCAATGATGGATGGCAACTATTTAATGACGTAAGAATTTCCTCTACTTGGGATTCATCTTTTACTATTGCTATCGTATCATCCATGTACTTGCGATAAAAGTTAGGTAGTTGATGTTGAAGTGCCAAAATTGCTTCAATATCACAAAGAAAGGCGTTCGCTAGAAGGAACCCCAATGGCGAACCAGTTGCAACACCATCCATTTGGCCTTGCCTTGCCTTTAATTGGTTATAAAAAATACTTGCTAGAAGCAGGCTGATTTTGTGGAGCGTTGTTAACATTTAATCAGCTTACCATAACCTAATTTTTAAACCGCTCAGCTAAATCCGAGGGCATGTAGTAATATCTTAGAATTTTCACCCCATTCTCTTCGTTTTCCAGCCTCCAATATATCGATAATCGAGAGCGAATTATATGGTAGCATGAATGAGTGATCTATTGACAGTTTACTGGCCCCCTCAAAGCCAGAAAGTGTTGATTATGTGGCTTTGAGTCACTCGCTGGGTTTTAGTCGGGGACAAACGTTGAATTTAATGCCATTTGGTATGAGCAAAGCAACGACACCATTAGAAGACAGAATCATGGTTGAAATTTACTCAAGGTAAAACACGTTATTACCCAATAGGCCTTGAATGGACTGCTGCAAATGTTAAGATACCCATATAGGTTCTCTAGGTGCTGGAAAATCCATACCGTACCGAATATGCCTACACATTTTCGGCCTGGCTCGTCGATAGGCAGTTGTGCGTTTAAATATTCTATTGTTGTTTTTAATTGCAAATGACGAAAAGACGTCGATTTTCAGATGATGAAAAGAATATGACTTTACATGAATGAATTTTATTTCTTTAAATGGGTCTATGGCCGCCCTTATTATAGCTGAATGTGAATTCAGGTGAACATATTTGGACAACTAAGAAGATAGCATCAATATTCAAGACGCTAATGTATGTAAAGTACTTTTGACCCCAACACAATTAATTAAGACTAAGTTGTTTTGACCAGCAGCATACATGCTCACACTTGACTGTCTGTGGCCATCCCATTCTTGTCTGATGTCGGTGTGTTTGAACTCATGGTTACTTATGTATTTGCCACCAGTATTTACTTATTCTTTACTACTATCATATCATTGTTGTGTCCGTCACTGCTCTTGTGCAACCAAAGTTGTTTAGGCTTCAAAGTTACTTCGAGAGGCTGTTCAGGAAATACGTACTACATCTAGACGATGCCTTCTTCAACATTGTTACGGTCGGTCTGTTACTGTTCTCTTTTGTCTGCTGACAACGTTTTCCTATGGTAGATTTACTTTTAAACTGCCGCTCATTATCTGTCATCTTATTTTAGAAAATTGTCAACGAAAATAAACCTGAGAGGGTAAGTAC
>JAAAKL020009158.1:0-15309 GCA_010016065.2 Carybdea cf. marsupialis auct. non (Linnaeus, 1758)
TTACTGATGGAATGACGCTGCATTTATTCTTGACGAGAATATCTCGTTTTGATAATTGGTGCAGGTTATGGTATTGTTTTGTGATAGATAGCTTCGGTTTCACCCGGCCAGATTTGTGATCTGTTTAATATCCAGAAACCTTCCAATATAAGACTGGATTTTAAGTTTTTCTTTTATTGTTTTGTACATTGTTTTTCAAAATTGCTGAACATGTGTAAAAGCCGCGTACGTGTTGGCCATTGGTTCGATTCCCGATTGACATATTTCTATTTCTCTGATGTCTTTTCACAACATGATGCCTTGCAACTGAGAGATTTAAGGCAATTTCCCCAGACCAGCAAAATCCCCAGCTCTGCGTCCTCCGTGAAGTACAATTTACTTACCGTTAGCACGTGCCTTTTTTTCGGTAAATTAAAAAGAGATCTGCTGCGCGTTGACTTATACCGTCAACCATTCAGAATATTTGGATTCGATGTATTGTACTGTAAGTGACTTTCATTTTGTTCCGTTAGGTCAAGTGTTGGATCCACACCTGATAGTGGTAAGTAACGTACCCCAAACTGCAAATAAATAGCACTGTTTCTTCTCATAATGGATGCGCTTTGTTGTTTTCTCTACTGGGAAATTCGAATAAAGCCTACTTTATACTTTTCGTACGTGCGCAGAAATTTTGGCCGGGGGTATTTTAATCTGTAAGCAAATGTACCTTTTGTTTTTATGGATCGGGCAGGGGTAGTGGTACAAGAATTGGTAAACTATCGCAAGAGCAGAAACATATCAGGGCAAAGCCAGTACTTGACGCAAAATATTTACGTTCGGTAATAATGCAAGTCTTTTTCTTTGGTAATACCTCGCTTTTATGGGTGCCTGACTTTCTGTTAGCGCCTAGGAACCGTTTTAAGTGTATCTTGTATTTTCGGCACCCTTTTACTTAAGCTCGGTTTCCATATCGGCCGCAATGCGTATTATGGACAGCGATTGAGGCACATCGTCCGTCCCCCCTATAATTATGATCTGGACAGCCTTTGCTGGTTTTTTTAGTTTTCAAGTAAAAAGATTTGTGTACTGAAAAATATTTTGTCGTCATAACCTCCCTCCACTCCCCAACAAAATATATATCCTTTCCTGTTGGTTAGGTAGTTAATGATACGGTCCTTAGTACCTGACGGCATTTCAGCGAGGGAGTTCGTACAAGTTCGAAGTTATCAGATTTGGGTTACTTAATAAAGGTAGTCCCATACTCTGTTACAGAGCGCAGGGGATGTGATTTGGTATAGAATCGCATGTTCTGAGCCACGACATGGTGATTTAGGGTGCTCCTCTGCCTGATAGACCAGCTCTATACCGACTGAGCTAACTCCACCCCCCTTTTGGTTACGTATGCATTGGTAATTAAATTAGGTGACTTCTTCACCATCTTGATTAATGAGGTTTTTTTAAGCGGTAACGTTAGTCGCATTACAAGTACACGCAGGATAATCCGCTTCATTATAAACAAACATCAACGTGATTTTCTTATATGCACTCAAACATTGTTTTAGTTAAGTCGCTTTAAGGCTAGCTAAAATGCCCCCATATTATACTTGATCGTTAGCAGAAGAGCGATTCAGCCACACTCTTACACGTGACTTGTTTGTGCCTTTTTTTTTCGGTTCCCATTTCCTGCAAGTCCAACAATTGCAATTTCGTCGCGTTTTAAAGCCTGTTCTAACTTAGTCTTGTACGCAGTCGTAATAATTATTCTCAAACATACAAAGCAAATTAAACGTTCCCGTACATAGTTTCAGAATGATTCCGTTGTCGAAGGAAACTCAATTTTCAGGCGTGCTCCAGCCTGAGAATCTTTCAAACCGATAGTTAGATCGATGTAGATTGGGATTGTAGGGCAGCTATTTGTGAGTGAGGCCACGAACTAGAAATTATCATTATGGAGGCTACGAACGTGTATCTATAACACATGTAATTACTTTGTTATGAAGTTTATAGAAGATGATGCACGAACGTCGTGATCGAGCTAACAATGTGAGAGTGAATTTCAACTCGCCTATGTAAGAATTATTTATATTTCTATATTGATCGAGATTTTAGTTGTTTTAAACGTAAGGCTTCTCTACATGCAAACAGATAGACAATGTTGCTGATGTCCCGAAACAATCCAAACGCGTAAGCCTTGACCACTGAACTTACCATTGTAGTATTACAATTTCCCAGATTTCCACAATCTTTAAGGAACACAATAAATCTGATCAATATTTTATCACAGGCATGTATTTTTGGAAAGATGGCCCAGTAGGTTCAAGGTTGAAAAGAGAGATAACGTCATCATAGGTCTTGCCACCTTCAGCGCCACGCAGAAATAGGTTATGTTGAGAATGTCGTGCTATTAACGTAGCTGTCTGCGACATTCTACTTGTAGAAGGTTATACTATGAGACTTAATTAGATGATTGGGGGCCATCTTAATTTGCGCTCTCTACCTTGTGTGATGCCGACATCCATTCTATGATCAAGCTATGCTTTTGAACAGTTACCGTATCGTTCATGTGTAATGGTAACTCCATAGCTTGGGGTTATACGCCGAAAGAATCGCTGTCAGAATCAAATGTAATTTCATGTGATATAGTATCAATATGATATAGTTTTATGGCATATCATGTTTTATATATTAAAACGGTTTGTTAATGTCGATAGTTAACACGCCTTTAAAATTTTTGCCCTCATTAGTTTTTGAGGTTCGAGCCTTTTTTTCCCTGGGATTGTTGCCATCCAGATGTTGACCACCACGAACATTTACCATCCCGAAACTTAACACCACGAGCATTAACCATGCAGAAGCTGACCGCCATGAACATTTATCATCCAGAAGCTGTCAGCCACGAACATACCGTGTCACTGAATTATGTTTTAGATAATATGTTTCCCAGCTAGTGACTGTACGTTTGGTAGTGTTGCGAACGTAGTGGTACCAATGCACTGAATGCCCATGTGTGGCATGTGTTAGGATGATTACTTTTTGGTAATGTTTATTGTCAGAAACTATTATTTTTCGGACGTTATGCTACATTACATTGCACAACATATACATAACGTATTCGAAAAGTTTGTTGATGGTACAGAATAATAAAACTGCACGAAATAGCGGAATTCATTTTGTACTAAAAAGCTTTTTTCGTCTGACACTCCTCAGAGTACAATTCGTCAGAAAATAGCCAAAAAGGGAAGCAACGAAGTTATTTACCCAACTGTGTTTTACAAGGTAGCCAATCATCGTATCATCGTAGCCATGACGTATTGCAATAAATGACATATCTGCTTCCTTAGTTTTTCTTTTGCTATATTTGCTCTGCTTGCTAATCCAGTAAGGTTGGTTTTTTTTCTGTTTATTCTAGGGAGTCCTAGTTGCAGCTCTTCTGGTTTACAAGATATCTCGCCGCCAACGACACCAACGAACGTTAGTATGGTGTCACCGTACATCAACACATCGACTCCTGGTAACGTCCTCTCGCCACATTTCTACGCTTGCTCCCCAGTTGGCTTGCAAGTCTCCTCAGCCTTAAATCCACAGTCTTCACCCAGTTGTATGGTTAGCTCCAATTCATATTCATTGCCTCATAGTAGACATTTGCACACAACTGGTGCAATGCAGAGTACGTCTAGCATGCAGAGCTCGAGTGTGATCAATAGTCCGTGTAACATTTACAGTACCGGATCGGGACAGAGTCCCGGATCTTTACTCAGCTCAGCGACCATGCGTTCTTCAAGCACAATGCAAACTTCGGGGAGTACTGATCTACAGTCCAACCCTCTCTTACTGAATTCCAACTGTACTGAATCGGCAACGGAAAGGATCAGCCCGACACCACCTCTTCATCCCCTTCAACAAGCCACGTTGCTACAGAAACAACAACTGGCGGGGGTAAGTCCATTACCTTTTGGCTTTACTACTAAGAAACGTTGTTCGGGGGAAAGGGTGGTAGGAGCTTCCCTCTAAGGATGGATAACGAATGTTTTCCTGCAAACGATTTGTGCAATGCAATTAGCATGCAATGAAGGTTTCAGGTTCGCTATAAAACCTTCCAGATCAGTAAGCATCAGTAAAAGATGGGGAACTCCAAAGCTTTTCGTCTGATCCCGTACGATAACGATTGATAAAAGTCAAAGTATTGTTACAAATAGAATTTTTACCTACTACTTCTTTATATAAGGTTATAACTTCAGTTTTTGGGAATTCCTGCCCTTACTACAAACTTGATTGAAGCTAACATGTTGCTGATCCTAAACCATGCCAATTTATGTAACGATTGATTCTTTTTGCCTTTCAGTGGCATTTATTATATGTTTAATTCTTGTTTACGTGTTAGTACAGTTGTTGAAATTACTTTTTTATACTATCTGTAGGTACGGCATTCCTCTGTCTCGCAGTTATGGAATTGACATATTCTGTAGACTCGGATACTATGAATGAAATTCCTTCTGCCTGCTGCGTCAATTTTATGTTTGTCTCTTGTAGCTTTGCCCCGCCCTCAAGTTAAGGACAACCGCATGTAACCCCCCCCCCCCCCTAAGACCCAACACCCTTTAGGGTTTTTGTGAAGTATCCCCTACAAGACTTAAAACTAATTAACGCCTTGGCGTGTTGCTAAGGAAAGTATGGTAACCATGCTTTCTGTTATCAACCAATAGGGAATTTTGTATATAACCGCCCCTTGAGGCAACTACTATGTGGGACACAACAATGTCTTCCGATGGTCAATTTTAAAATGTGGTTGGTTTCAACAAAGTTCTTATTCATTGCGTTTGACAGGGTATGATGCACAGTGGTCACAAGTTATCTGGTGTACTGCCTGCTATCGGCTCCAACTATATCTCCCATATGGGTAAATATTAGCAATTTAGTGTCTTTTTAACCCAGTTATGTCCATACTCAAACATTTCAGGGTGGACCAGCATTGTCAGTCTCTAGATATTTTGGTTCTCGTATTGATACTTTTCAACCAGGAGAAAAATGGCATTGCGTTACGAGTGCTCCGTTGATAAGTTAGTCAATTATAATAGAAAACGTTACTTTTTGTTTAATTGGACTTTTAAGCATGTTTCATCGCGTATATTTTGATAAACGTTACGTTCCCCTGGGATCAGTTTATTTATGATTAGAACCATGGTATCGAAACGTCGTGTTAAGCATTTTACGCTCGTATTTTTAATAAACTCGTATTTTTAATATTTTTAATAAACTGATAAAACTATTTTAATTGTTTTGTCGTGTTAACCATTTTACGCTCGTATTTTTAATAAAATGATAAAACTATTTTAATTGTTTTGTTGGTTCTTTGAAACCCGTAAATTTATCAGTTTTTGTTTATGACTGTTATGTTTTATGTGCCATATCGCTGAGAGTAATATATTTAGATGAATAAAGGGGGGAAATGACACGTGATGTGGAAGTAATATGCCACGATGGTCATTCTCCATTGGTCATTTTATAGCCCCTTGATTTTCAAGCCCGAGGATGGGGGACACTAGTGTCCCGTGAGTGATTTTCAAGCCTGATTCCTAAGACTACTATTTTTTATTTATTAAACCCTTTTTATCCCATCATTAAGTTTCATCCTTTTATATACCGAAATATGACTGGAGAATAATGTTTTTCCTCCAGAGATGCTGTAGTCTTTTATGAAATTTGTAGGGAATATTTGATAATATCAGTTGCGGTGGTAGAAAGTGATGAAATTTGTACGATGCAAGTTCCTGTTGTGGTCTTGGTAGGATGAAGGAACGGAAAAGGAAAAAAGCAGAGCATATTCCATTATTAATTTTAGGCGCTCCTGATATGTTTTCAGCAGTTTTATTATTTAGAACAATACTTTGTGTTTCTTAGTTCTTTCTCTCATCCCTATCTGTTTAGTTCCATGTGAAAATTCCCCTCCGCCTCCTCCCCCTCCTCATGGTGCTTTGAAGAAACAACCGCTGCGACAAGAAAGTCTTGAATATTCGAATCGCAATTCAGATTTGCGGACCGGCTTGACGCAATCACGGTCTTCGCCGCTGTCACATAAACATGGAATTGGAATGCAAGACTCGACAGCCAACAGCAAAAAATATTCTCGAACAATAGAACCCCTGGTCTTCCCAGAGTTAAAAGATATCCAAGTCTTCTCCGCTTTTTGTAGTAAATCGATTTATGAGGATGTAGCTGCCTGGTACGGCAATGTATTGGATCGACAGGTATGCGAAATAAGTTTTTGTTTAAGTTGTTGACTACATAACAGGAAATCATACGTAGTTCTTACTTCCGACAGGTGCTAGTTTGGCGTCGAGATAAATTTGACCTTTCATCCAGTATAGTTCCCGTTCACGGAGGGCATGGCCCAATGCATTCGACCGATCAAGGGTTTGATAGCTGCTCTTAGGAGTCTTTATAACTACTCTTTACGACAGTTATGGGGCTATGCCATGCATTATACTCCATAAAGATCTGTAGAGGGTGCCAATGCCAATTGCCTGCTGAAACACTTTTATTGTATTCAAATAGTAGGACGTTGAATTCGCCCCCATATTTCCTCATTAGTACTTATCCTTTTATAGTCTGTGAGGTTTATGAGAATTAAACTGGCGCTCTAGCTGTAAGGACAATTTTAATTTTCGGGCTGGTCCGCTCGAAAGTTCTTTAGAAGTAAATTATCTTATTGGAAGCGTATTGTTGGTGGTCAGGGTAGCGGAAGGATCATTCGGGGGAATAGAGGAAATAATAGCAAGTATTTTTAGGCATTAACTTGTTCTAAATGTCTCAATATTTTCATCGTCCCCTTCTTCACCAACCGCGTCCTATTTGTATTCGACATTCATCGTAACATTGATATCAGAATCAGTTTTCCCAGGTTGAAATGAGCAGCTGAAGGGGGATAGAGTTTCCACCTTTCTCAAGATAAGTAGGTTTTTTAAATCGAATTCCAATGGGTTTCTGATCGATACTGGAAATAAATTGATTATTCGAGGGAGGTGCCAATTTGTTGGTTTTACTGTTCATTTAGGGTAAGTGCGATGTTGGGCCTACTGCCCATCAGGTGCCTCAGATTTGAGGGGCATTTAATGGAGCATTTGCAATATGGGACTTCTGACGTAAGTTGTTAGAAAGCCAGGCACTCATTACATCGTCGATACTGATAACCGGCTAGTTTACAGCCCTGTATTTTGTTTATTTCACATGGAATTGTACGTTCGAAGTAAAACAAGTAACAATTTTATCGTAAAATATATCGAAACTGAACACCATGGGTCTTGTACATCGTGATACATACGTCCAATCATGTTCCAGCCGTTGTTGGTGGTCTTTGAATTTGTGGGGATCGAACAGTTGGCTTATTTTTTGTCTCTGTCTAAGCTCTCCCACCTTCACTGGAAATCATATACGTTTATAGTGCTGCATTGCTGCTGAAAATCCACAATGTTTTTGTTCAGACCTCAAAGGTTACAGGCTTGTATGCCAGTATTTGTTTTGCTTTAAAGCCTTAAAAGCAAACAGAACAGCAACGCGTTTTGTAATTCATTATACGTTCCAGTGTCAGTTATTAACCAAGCATGGCAAGAATTTGGTTAATCTGTATTTATCTTAACAAGTTAAGTCACTGCATCTTATTAAGTCAATTAAACGCTCATGAGATTTGTTATCCGTTTGTTTTTTTTCTTAAGATCAAGATAGACTTATTCTACCGAATTTTGTACCTTTGCATAATCTGTGAATTCTTCAGGTTGTGGCTTGACAGGATTGGTCTTCTGTCAAATCATAGTGCAGCAGGGATAGGGAAAATACGGTGCTTACAAGGGTTTGTTTGCAGAATAATGTGGCATACTGACCCAACCAAGTCACGGTCGAACAAGTAACAATATAAGCATGCTTATTATAGGCCCTTAGGTGTAGAGAACATGTGATTAACAGTTAGCTATGTTGTGATCAGTGGAATGTGAGGCAGACCAGTAGCAGCAGCGACCATAGGAAGGCGCTCCCAATATGGATTCGTGTAGAGAACTTTCTGCTCGCAAATTTTTATGATTGAAGCCTTTTAGAATAGGATATCTGTAGTAAAAGTATTTTGAACAGCGATATCTTAGTTAGTGGAATGGAAAACGGAGGTTTTCATCTCGTTTTGAAGGAGATTAATGGACATACCTACGGGGTTTTTTTTTTGGGGGGGGGGGCGCCTAACGCCGCCGAAATTGAGGTAAGGGATGCAATGGTGGTTTCAGTTTGAGACAAGTAGATATTTGATATAGTGAAACTAAATCACACAGTTTTATGCTGCCATCACAAATCCTTTAATACTCTTGTTTGATCGTCCTTGGCTTTACTTGGAACAGGGTCACGTTTCAAATGTTTCCTAAGGTTTTGCGGGATATTCAGTATTCGACTCAAATCATGTTACAACCCCCCCTCCCCAAGTGATGTATGTGACAATGTCTTGGTCTCCCACCCCCACCCCCACTTCCAATTCAATCGATGTATGTTGCATTCACCTTTTATTTTATCCAGGAAATTTAGGGAGATCATGCTCGTATTCCTTAACTCTTAGATACTAAGGATTCGTGGCGTGCTGTTGTCAAAAGAAACCGTTATCTCTCCCGTTACGGTTAATCCCGTACGGTTAATCCCGCAAGCCATTCCTGTTAGTGTGGAGATCCAGAATGAGCTCTTCAATCGGGTTAGGGAACTTTTAGATTGAAATATCGGTTGCGTATGCCATAAAAAGGTCAGTGGCATACCTCTTGAACATGGAGTGAATGACTGAGCAATTTCAAAGAGCTCTTAGATTTAATAAAAGAAAAGAAATGAAAGCGAGCTGTAATCTTATCAGTAGTTTCGGTTGTTCTAGAGTATTGTTCTGCTCTTTTTGTTCTTGCAAGCTTGTTATGTTGGCCATTGTTTGCCCATGTTAGGTCTTACGCCCCATCTCGTATCATCAGTTCCAAGGAGGGAAATGCTGGCACCCGCATAATTCTGATATGTCGAAATATCGGTTCGATACGTTCATGCAGAAGCTGTTAATATTTGGTAGTAATCATAAAACCAGATGCCGTTGTAGCCATCAATCCAGACTTCTTTTGTTTCCTGGAAAGCTTATTGGTGAAGGGAGAACATCTTAGTGTTAAGCAGAGACTCCTAATGGTACATATTTGATATTAGTGTGTTTTAGTTTAGGCGAGCGGTCTTCTTTGATGTGGGCATTGTTATCAAATCATGCTTAAGCCAATAGTTGTTCTGATTAAACAAAATGAAAGACACTGCAATAGTGCTGTATCAAGATTAGAACTATGAAAGCCAATGTAGGACCACCGGATGAAAGCAGGTAATTCAAAGTCTCTGTCACTTAAAGGAGGTACAAGCAATCGACCGAACAGTAGTCTTAAAAATTGTTTCGTTGCTGAAAATTTAAACTAAACCCCACATGGCTTTGAGTTGGGAAGCAACATGCGTTTATCACTGCTTCGCCCACAACGCATTACATGGCCTTGTGTGGCTTTAAAACTAAGCAACGGACTAACATTTCGAATGCATGCATGCATGGTTGTTTACGTAGAAGACTTGAACTCGGTACGAGACTGTTCATGACGACAAGGTGATAACATCAAATGAGTAATTGCTGGCAACTACACTTCAAATTTATGGCTCTTAAACTCTCATCGTTAAGGATACTTTGAAGCTCCTTGTAATTACTTACCTTAATGATGTTTTCGTATTGTGTCTCGGATTGGTTTGTAAAGCCTAACCTCCACTAGGCGAAATATGTCGAGGCGATCAACATTTTCCGCTGCTCCACATGCGCAGTAGTAGTCATTACGTAATATCTAGCGATGTTGCCTCGACATTTTGCGAGCAGAGAATAGTAGAAATCAGTTCTACTTTTCATTGCTCGCATAATTCCGCTTCAAAGCCCCACCAATAGAATTGCTTTTTCTGTGCCTAGTAAAGATGGCGGTCGGAGCAACGCGGACTTGTTAAGTGCTGAATACTAGGCGAATGTTTTTGATAGTGTTAATGTATTTGTATTTACTCAGTCAAGTGCACCTGCTCAACCGAACGCTTTCCAGACAGCCGAGCTGTGACTTGACAAATATTTGTTAAGTTCTAGATACCCAAATATCTGACAACTGAAAGTTAGTTGTAATTGTAGGCCCACTGAATATTCTACTCACATTTTATCAAACTTTTGGGAAACGTTTATTTTGAAGCTGTAATACTGTGACTCTACTTATGTTCACTGTTTCACTGGACATGATCCCTGTTGTCGTGTTCAGTTTTATGTAAAGCCTTTAGCAGTTAGAATTTTCCATATAAACTATACAGGATGACAGTCTCGTCATTTTGGGTAACTGTATACGTGATATGACGAATATAACTGTATGTGAATGTCTTCCGAAGCCTAGCCAATATTGGATCTCACCTTTGTTCATTGTGTTTATGTTCCTGTTGAAAGTGCGAGTACTGTGTCGCTGATCCCAGGGGAGATTGAATTGCACTTCCGCCGCGGAAAATGTCGAGGAGCAAAATGTAGCCCGCCTCGACATTTTCCGCCTAGTGGAGATTAGGCTTAGCAGCTACTATTATCCAGAGCACTAAGAGTCGAGGCTCATAAACCATTCGTGGTGCCCATTGGTACCTGTCTGTGTTATTATCAATCCCTCTATCTGTTATGGACACGTCCGTGCTTCATGAAAGATTAGTGACGGGTTTGTCGTTCACTTTTTTATCGTAGGCAAACAGCTGCTGGGAGGAAGCAATGCACGCACTAACACAAGAGGGTTGCCGAACCAAGGCGAATTTGATTTTAGGAAACTTTGTATATGACATTCTTGATACCAGAGTAGAGGTGATCAATCGCAAGTAAGTAAGATTGTAGTAAAATGAAGTAGGCCCTATACTATATTTATATAGCGCCAATCCTATTCCAAACCCTTATATGTTGGTTTGGGGATGGCTGATTAAACTGGGTGGAGAGGTCAGGGCAGTCGATAAAGAGGATCTCTATGTACAAATGCACAATATATGGCATTAGAAACTACGTTGAGTGAATGCAGGTGATTGAGTCAATCGGTAAACAGTTCCATCTTCCCAACATCGTAGGTTAAGAGTTCTTTCTCTGAAGGCAGCTTTCTTCAATTCAGGGTCCACGAACGCCCGAGTTCTGCAAATGATGTTTCAAAGTATTTGACTCTATCGATATTTATATGCGGAAAGAACCATCCAAGTAATTTATATGCGGAAAGAACCATCCAAGTAATTTTGTTTCATTACTACTGAATTTTTAGAAACAGATTTCGTAAATGTTCATATAAAGATACGACATGTGCTCTTGATATAATGGGAAAGGATTCGCAGATTTATTTCCATGTCTTTTACTAAAAGGAAATGTTGGTAGACTTTAAAAGCTTAGGCACAGGACCTTCAATTGGTCGAGTCAGTTATAAAGTCAGTTACTTAAGCTCGATGTATGCCGTGATGATTGTACAGCCTTGCAGGGCTTACTATCCGTGTGTACTCTGGTGTTGGATCACCGATGGGAGTATCAGTATTTAGCATTTATTATGATACAGGGTTGCCTGACGTGAGACCGTGTATGACCAAGAACGTTTCAGTTCATTTTTTGTTGACAGGAACCTTCTTTCCTTAACTACCCTGCGCCCCAATCTTCAGCGCACAGTAAACATAACCTTTAAGAGTGAACTTTGCACTCAAGCAATGCATGACGAATTGGGTCATCTCTATGGTACAAGTTCAGCGTAGCTTAATGTTCCTTAAACCTAAAAAGGGTAAGCCAGTCAATTTCGCTATTCTCAAGAGGAATATCTTTAAGCTTGTATTCTACGTGATGGAAGATATTGTTCATGTTTCTAGTTCCGACACAGTATGAAAAAACTCCTCAACTTTATACCTTATACCACATACCCCTTTAGGTGCCTGCTGTTTTCCCCATGCCTACATTATACGCAGTAACAATTTTTTAAAACTTCTTCAATATATTTCCCTTAGTGTACTTACATAGCAGGATACTCACTACAAATAGGCATATCCGTCCTAATTTATGATACGTGTAGTTTACAGATACGTCTTGCATACAACAACAACAAAAAATGCAACGAATGGAGTAAAAAAAATAATGATAATACAAAAATAGTTTTAAAAATTTTTAAAGTTTGAAAACAAAAAATCGACTTCCCCTTAGAACTTCTTTAAGCTGCCATAGTCTTTATCCTCTCTACAGAAACAAGAATATGTACTTCTTTATGGCACAATTTGCGGTTTTCTTAATTAAGGACTTTTATTGTCAATCATAAATTTATTACTATTTATATATCCATTTGAGAGCACTCATGCTGTGATTTCTGATAATATCAACGATGATAATAAAGCCGATAAAGTAAAGAATTGCCATCGTAGTTTGGCAGTTTCTTATCATGATTATAAGAAGGTATATGACAAGGTACATCGTGATTGGGTGCCGAGAGTGTTTGATTGAATTGGTATACCTGGAAAAGGGAGAGAGCTGCAGCGAGAACTGACGAAAATGTGGAAGACAAGATTAGAAGTATGGAATGGAAATGAAAAGAAAGGTAGTAGGTGGATATAGACTCTGTGCGCTTCCTTGCAAGGGAATTGTGGTTTGTTTTACAGAAGTACCGGTGTGCATAAAAGAAGGACACAGTTTGTTCATTGATAATTTAAAAGTATACCAGAAAAGCCGTATAATGTTGGGTGTTGTCAGCGAAATGATAGTGCATACTAGTCATGATACTAGGGCTACTTACAGCAGCAGAGCAACAGGAGAGTCTTGCTAGAACGAGGTGTTAGTAGTTGTCATTTGAGACGAGAGAAAGACGTATCGGTTACAGGGTGGAGGTCATTCCCCTTGTGATTGGTTTTGTCGATAGAGGGGTTGAAGGAACAGTGAGAGAAGTACCTGAGCTTATGATAGATAGTAAAAAGGCAAGGCAAGTTGTACAAGCGATGCAGAAAGCGATTCTGATGGACAGCGAGACATTGCTGATATGAACGAAGCGAGTGAAAAATAGAGGATTTGGGAAAATAAAAAGAAAGAAAAACCATCCGAAGACGAGTTTTTAAGGGTCAGCAAATATTTATGACCTTTTGCTAGGCTAAAATCATGAAGCTGTCATAAATAGCAATAATAATAATAATAATAATAATAATAATAATAGTAGTAGTAGTATATAAATTATATTGTAATGATAATCATCGTAATAATAATAGTAATAATAATAATAATAATAATAATATTTATGTTTGTCTTTCACCAGGTTGGCTTGCCTTAGGGATGTACACAACCAAGTAGAAAGTCTTCAGGACTTGCGTTCTGGATCATGAATATCTTAGGTGCTAATTTTACCATATGGGGAAACAGCAGCTTAAACACTGACTTGTTGTCGAGGCAACATCGGAGAGGACTAGCCAGGCATGCATACAGGACATCTTAAGACTGAAGTGCAACAGTCTTGTTAGCACTTGCGGAGTTCGACCAAAGCTCTTGAGGTAGCTTAGTTATATCCGACGGCTAAAGGCATGAATTTTGATGTGCGTACAACATACCTTGGTCATGCTGGACAGTTAATGGTGTCCTCTTCATTTCAACAGAGAATTGAGGTATCAGTGGTGTCATGTGGCCGGCGGGCTGTAGATACCTACAGATGATGAGAAGTGTACAAAGTTTCCGCCTGCGTGCCCATCAATGTAAGGAATCGGTCGATTCCAGTAGACATTTGTTGTTGCTTAGCTGTCCATTTTAGAATGTTTTAGTAGGAACCACGGTGGCTGGCTGCCTACACTACCAGTATTGTCATTAAAACCCGAGAGGGGAAGGCGATATCGCCGTTTTGTCCACTAGTTATTTTTCTGTTCACGTGTTCCTGTTTAGGTTGTGGGAGAATCTTGACGAATGTGATAGGGCCTACATGACAACATTTTTGAGAGGTGAAACTTATAGAAGTCGTAGGACAACTTGGTATTCTGTTTATAAGGCATTTGTAACAGAACTTGCGTATCTGATTTCCTTATGTTGATCAGTAGTGTACTCCGGGTAGTGTTAGTGCATTCCCACTGTATGTAGGAGATCACTTGAAGAATCGGAGATCGGTGGTATATTCGCACTGGTTCAGCGAAGAAAAGGGGAGTATATCAGCTATTACGTTCCACGTATTTATTGGGCGCCAATGAATCTTTAATCACGGGTTATTTGATACTTAGGCAAGATGAAGGAATTAAATATGCGTTGCGAGTTAGAACACGTGTAATGTATGACATTAAAGAACCACGATTGGTCATCGCTAGAATTTGACCATACCCGGAACAGGATGATTGGTTCTTAAAGGCCAAATTTGTGCAGAGTATCTTACAATGGATGTGTATGCTCCTATCTTTTTTAATGATGCCAACCTGCTTACTTATAGAGCAAGGTCATCAACCGTGCTCTTTAGACAACATAGGTAGTGCGGGGAAAGCTGTTGTTCATCTCGATGTAGGCCAGGAATAGGTTGTTAGCAAGGTCGAAGTAAATGGTCAGGACTACTGACCTACGGACAGAGGCGTACATTTTGAAAGGTTAAAGTACGTAGGCTAAATCTGTTTCAATCTACGTTTCTAGGTCTTTCCATGCGCTCACTTAACATTTATCAAGACGAAAACTGCGAAAGGTCTGGTTAGTAGGTGCTACTCTTACGTATTCCCGAAGTCCACACGTCATTTATAACTACTGTTAAGCCCATTTACCCACTGGCGGGTATGTCTATTGCATGATTGCCGTTGAGTGATGTATACATCTCATTAATAGCTTTAATTATTTTCCAAGCTTCGATTTTATATAAATATGTAACGGGAACTTTTAGGTACACAGGTTTATGAGCTTGTTCTATTCAGTCATGTAAGAAACATTTCGGGCCCCTTTGAAGACTAAATTACTCATTATCCGTCATATTGGATAGACTTCGTGCTTCAAGAGATGCTGGTAAGTTGTTCAGAAGGCATCATCAGCTCGTCAGCGCATTAAGCCGATATTCTCAAACCCATGTATTCATTTCAGCAATCATTATATATAGTTTAAATTTAGAAATGAATTTGCATAATTTACTGCAAGTCACCCAAGTCTTTGAATTGGAATAGGTGGAGTGGTCGTTACCTTGACCACCCCATCCCATTCCCAGCAAATGGGTTCCTTTTCTGCAAGGCTTTACGCCCTAATCACAGCGCAAGGGTAGCCGTAGGCTTAACTTGTGTTACAGGCCTTGAAAACTAGTCGACACAGTGATT
>JAAAKL020009159.1:0-15308 GCA_010016065.2 Carybdea cf. marsupialis auct. non (Linnaeus, 1758)
GTAATATGAAACTTAAATGTAATGCTAATTTTACTTGAAGTTCCTGATACATTTCATATAAACATCGGAGTGTTAGTTAGAATTTTAATCTTCATCTCTTATCTTTATCTCATCTTCCATGATCGAGATAGTCTAGTATGAAGAGTTACTGGCAGACAGAATGTTAGCAAAATCCTGCTTTCAGTCGGTAGCATGTCAATATTGTAAAGGAGCAGCCGGAGGAAGGTTGACTGTCTTTGCTGCAAGCAATTATATTTACGACGTTTGTTGAAATACGAAACATTGTTCGTTAATGAGGTACCCACAATGACGATTATCAATCATATAGACTTCCTTTTCCCAAATATGGTATCAGCTGGCCGCATGGCAACGCCAGAAGGAGACTGTATCTTGTAAATTGCTCAATACTGTTGCCAGCGATGAAACAGGCAACAAGTACATGTTACAGAAAGTAAGAAAATAGAAATGCAGCGGTAGAGGGAGTTGAGATGAAGATAGATATGTAATGGTAACGCAGGCGCACTTCTTTAGGTAGGAATATGGTGGAGTAGAATTGGAAAAGGGTATTGGTAAAGGAAAAAGAGGAAGATTTTCACTCCTAACTGAATTCACAAACAAGTATATCTACTCAATGCAATGTCTGAGGCGCTCGCTTCTTACAAAATCGATTTACAACGACATTAGTCTTAGTTGAAAGTAACATAAAGCAGCAATGTCATATCTCTCACGTACCTCTTTGTGAAATTACATGAATTTCCCAAGTACCTGTGAGCGTTGTTTCATCTACTTACAGGATTTCAATAGTCCACATATTTACAAATGAGAATCTAGTTAGTATTGGTTTTGTTGAGTTTCATCTTCGAATAGAAGATCAAAGCCTCTTTACTGAACTGTTCATCTTCAAATTATCATAAATATCCCCAGATCTTAGGGAGTCGTAGATTTGATAAGTAATTCACAGACCCTAGCTTGCGAATCACTACCCTACCGCAACTATTGTTCTTACCTCAGCCAACTGGTCCTGCTGCCCTCGGTATTCTTGCATCAACGTCTCTAGCTGGGTAGTAGTATCAAGTGGAAGTAGAAAATTATAGAAAGTAAGAAAACTGCAAACAATTAATCTGGTTAACTCGCATTAAAACGATGGGAATAATACTGATATAAGTCAATGTTGACGTTTGAAATTTGTTTCTTTATACTGTTTTACATCCTGCTTTAAATTGTACATTGTCAAAAGAAAAGTAGTTTTCGCCGCTATTCCTCATCCTCTCACCTTTCATTTTCTTGTTTGCGTCGATCAATAATACTTCTAGCTACATTCGTATTTAAAATACAGGTATGAAAGTTCGTACAACAGACTTGTACTTTGAATTACAAATTTATTACCAACACATTAAGTTCTTCCCGGTAGATTAGCCTCCCTATACTGGCAAAACGTCCGTGCTGACAAAGCCGTGTCGCATTGGCATTCCATGCCTCATAAGCTAAGCAAAACAACATTTCAAGTCCCAATGGCATAAAGTCTCAACCGTACCTCAAGCACATAAAGATATGTAAGCTAGCAAAATGAACCTGCAAATCACGAACCAAACTGTGACCTTCAAATAAATAAATAACTTGAATTATCAGACTATTTAATAAAAAAACGTATCTGACTCGTCTATTTTCGTGCATTATAGAAAAGGAAATGACTTGTATTCAGTCAATCCATAGTGAATGATATAGACTCTGGGTCTCATACGTTGAGCAAATCTTTAGCGCCAAAGTGAAGAAAAAGAGAAAAATGTTTGGGTCAATATTGTCCTACGTTAGTTTCTTAGCATAATACGATGAACCTCTTTCCCTTTCGTTGACACAGGATTCCTTGTCGAAGTCCCACTACAAGGAGGATAAATTTTTGATATGCATACCTGGTTATTTATGTATTTTTCTCTACTACTAATCTTTTCCAAAGTTTTACTTATTTCACTATGCAATTTATCCAACTGTGTCTGTGAGAAAAAAAAGAAAGGTATCGTTGTTTACAAAACACTCACAAAATGTTGGCAGTACCTGAAAATATTATTTATGAAACGTAGATCGTGTGGGAATTTGAACGAGGCTCAAAACTTCCACTCATCAAACTAATCACAGTAGACAGCCTACGGTAGGGCGTAAAGAAAAGAGGGAACCTGGGGCTGTAACACCACTACCACCTATCATAATTTTTTAACCAGCAATTTTTGGAGGGTGGGGAAAAGATGAGGGCTCAAGGAAGCCCTTAAAGCCCCACTATATCTAAAGTGAAGACTTACAAGACGTATCCTAAGCATACTAACAATAACAGTTATTCGAAATTTCACCTTTCCATCGTATAGCTTCAACTGCACACCACCAACAATAATCATTGAGTAATAGCTTACACAGTGATGCTTTCCTATCCCATATATTATGTGAAATGTACACGAATGGGGATACTATGTATTCATAAATAATGCAATCCTTTGTAGTTCTTGAAATTTTCTGGCACTTTCTCATGTTTCATATACCGCTTCCAAAGATCGACTCAGAAGAAAACTTCGTTTGGAGGTACCCCCTGACCTTCCGGCAACGGATCCTAGTATACGCTGGCCTTGGTTATTGTGCACAGCCTACGTCGTATGCTCAAACCCCTCTTTAAACTACTTTTCCCCCTAGCGTATCCCTACCTAAAATGGTAGCCTCACCAAAACATCAACATGGTCTGCAGTACAAAAGAAGGAAAGGAAACATAATTTTATACTCAGCAGAAAAAGGTCGAAATTGAAACTACAAAAAACCATACCTTTCCAAATTGATAAACACCAAGCAACGATAAATCATGGAGACCAGTTTGAGCACAACATTGCAGTAAAACAGAAACAATTAAATTAACTTTCTCTTTCATCAACAACTGCCTACTCAGCATAAGTGACTGACAAGAACTTACAAAACATAAGGGAAAAAATGAGTCAGTTCTTTAACATGGTCAGGGTAGAGTGTCCCTTTATCTCTGATTGAACTTTAAAGATCGTGGTAGGGATTCATGCGGGACGAGAGCGCCGCCTAACACTTTCGCAGCTCCACTTAACATCCTATTTTGTCACCAAGGATTTTTCTGCACTTCTTCAAAATAATGCCAGCTGTTCAACTTCACGTCATCTGAAATGTCTTTCTTCGCCATTACTTATGTACCTCCTCACAGGTTGTTGTACAATCTGTAGAGAGTCCTCTAGGTCTTTTGGCAATCAACCCATATTCAATACCCATCCACCCACACCTCCTCAAACTGACCTCTACACAACTTCACCACCACTTTAGAACACGTCGATTACAATATTAGGATAAGACACTCATTACGTTTCTACGTGATCGCATTAAATGCAAAAATCGAGGCACAACAAAACAAGCAAACAGAGATACGCACTTTTGTATCCGCTAAAGTAGTATTAATTCCTTCGCTATACTGTTTCATTTGTTCGTAATGATATCTCCAGTCCTGAAATAAAGCATTACAAAAATGATTAAACTTAAAAATAGCGAAATAATTATCTTGGGGAAGAAAAAACTTGGCTTTCCGCAATCGTAATAAAAGGGGTGTACCACTTAGGGAGTTTTGAATACAAAAGGCGGCTGCGATTGTGACATACGGTCCTTTGACACAATACCAGTATTAGTATTAGTGAGGATTGCTATAAAGAATGGGTATGGTTTATACACCGATTTGAAGATAATTGTCGCAAAATATATGTAACTACAAAAAACCTGGTAACATAAGCAGATCACTTCTGCTGCTGCTACTAATAACGATGATGATCATGACGTTGTTGTTGCTGACGATGAGGATGAGGATGATGATGATGTTAATGATGTCGATAATGATAATCGTAATGCTGATGGAAATGGTAATGACGGCTACGACGATAGTAATTACCATGATACATTCATCACTACTAATATGACTCTGATCACATAACCATATCAAAATGAAGCATCACGACGTCACAAAACAGCTCTTACCTTATTGTCTGTTCTAATATGGACTTTAAGTTTTGGTAGCACTCGCTCAACTTCCAACTTCCACTCTGATGCATCTACCGTAGATTCTAGTACGGATTCTGGTTTACTTTCGTTTTGCTCCTGCCAACATGAAAATAAAACAATTTTAATACCAAAGTTAAGCAGAAAAATATGTCCTTTAAATGACCCTCGGTGGATAAATTCAATAACTTCACTAAATCATTTCATGGCTCAGATATCATCAACCAAGAGCCTGTTAAGATAATTCACGTCTTGTGTTCATTCCCCTTGCAATACACGTATGATACAAAGTACTTACGTTCATATAAGACTTTTGTTTTAGGCCAGCAAGGTCCAGGTAACTTTCCTCTTCATCGACCTCCTCGATTTCTTCCTAACGTAAAAGAAATGAAAGGCAATGATGTTAAATTGTGCTTTCTTAGTGGACACTCCGAACATGGATCAGAGTCAAGGTTATTCTAGTGCCTCGACCGTACTCCTAATACCTCTTTGACAAGGGGACCGGATTACTAAACAAACGTTAAAAATACTACCGCACTTTTACTAGCGCTGTGAGAGAATAAAGCAAATATCACGTACACATCAAGAGGGCACCAAGTAGGTACCAAAAATAAGTTGACATGAGTCTTGTGCTATTCAAGAACACATATGTCGATCGTTTACAAGTTCGATTTATCTACAGATAACTGTTTTTCTTGTCTAGCTAAAATTAATATAAATTTTAAAGGTAAGATGAAAGCGAGGGCATCTTTTTGCTAACAAGAGATGTGTTGATGATTGACAGAAAATGACGAACTTTCTAGCAATTATTCTTAAAATGCTGTAGGAGTAACATATAGACGCAGCAAACGACGATATATTTTTGTTACTATTGACATCATATATTTTCAAGCGAAATCGACGTGTAACTTTCTTTTCATCAACAAATAATAATAATAATAATAATAATAATAACATATCATACAGTAATGCATCAAATACATAGTATAGTTTGCTAGTACTTCATCAACAATTAGTGACGTGGCGTATAGACGATATGGCCAACACTAAAACTAGTGCCTGGGCAGCCCAAGAGTCTAGTTTACTATTAAGGTCTTAAAACTGGCGCATTACAAAAAAGTAAAATGGACTTCTACTATTTTGTATTTATAGCAACTTGAATCTAAGGGTGTATTTGAGTTGACATGTACTAATGTTGATACAGCAAGACTAGAAATGTGTCCTACCCTAAGGCACAATAGCACACGCGCGGACGTCGCTAGGTATAGTTAACCTACATAAAGCTAGCGGGGGGCCTGCCATTATATTATACAGACCAAAATATTACATCAGACCCTTTTTAAGCGAGAGGTTCTTATATTTGATAATGGGTAAGGTATTTGAGTAAGTAAATAACCTGAGGTAGATGTAGGATGGCCCCAGTACTATACCGTGACTGTAGGGCGCATTGACTGAAAATTGGAGCAGTTAAAAGGAAAGCTTTTTAATGAGAGCAATAATGTCAAAGTAAAATATAAGTTCTGTAGAAAAACACATACAACAGATTACGATATTATCATATGACTGAAGTAACTGTAATTTATTTCTAATTGAAACGCCAATCGTTATTGAAACCAAACAGTTCATGCCATCAACTCCCTAAAATTTTATCGCAGAGGAGCGGGGGTTTTAATCTAATTCTTCACAAAAAAATGACGGTGTTGGAACCGACCAGTAACCTTCTCTTCGCTAACGTTTTGCAAAAATGTGAATCAATCAAAAAATTTGGAAGAGATTCTTAACCTGCAACTCCTCGTTTAGCTTGTCCAATGTTAATTCAGAATCATCCTCTACTACGGTGTCATCGTCTCCATCCTCTTCAACATATGACGGCCTGAGTAGCAGGGGAACAAATAAAAGACACTGAAAATAGTAAATAGATGGAACGGCAGTACTTTCTGAGCTAAATAGTTCCTCTTGAAGACACGAAAGTTCAAGATAAAAAACATTTATAGAGGCGGAAAACAACAATTCCTAGAGATTCCAACACCAGGCAAATCAAGGGAAGATCGACCGTGTATACTCCAGCTTGTATTGCGGGCCGCGAAGGCATTGTTGGGACGGTTGCTTCGAAAGACTTATTTCATCGACAGCCAGCGTTTTTACATCTGTCCGCATAATTTTTCTTTTCCGCTGCTGCAAAAGTGGCTTTACTTCCGATGTCTACCTCTGCCAAATATGCACTAGACAAAGAGAGGATCAATCTCATGTCGCACAGATATAATAAGAAACATCCTACTGACGCAAATCATGGTACGAGTCATTTGGCATAGAATGTTTATTGCTTGTAATAGTACCATTTGATCATTTTACATTGAATCGGTAGACCACTACCACATATTTACCGTCTTGGATATTTAGTCCTCAACTCTGAAACGAGTAGTGAAACCTCATTTTCTCGAGCGATTTGGGATTAGAAACTTTGAAGTAAAGGCTATTTATATGATTTGAAATAGATACATTTCATTAGAACCCTTATAACCTCCAAAAATAAATATACGTGTAGATGTGCACGCCCAAACTTGCAGGCGCAGACATGGATGGCGAAATGGAATTTTCCACGAAAACCTCGTGAGGAGTATGTGAAATCTGTATGAGGAAAAACTAATGCACCAAACGCAAATTGATATTATCTTCAAGCAGCCTACATGGAAACATTACATCGCAAACAACCCGACAAGGAAGTCGAAACTATTGAGAAATTATTGCTGAGTTTCACGGAATTTTTTAAGAAGAATCGTTTGGCAGGAAAGTGAAAGAAATGGCTTCTGGAATTCCTTTTAGTGAGCATACTACGATTCCTTGGGTAACAACAACAGCTGCTGACATGACCAAAATAACTCTGAGTGAGTTGAATTTAGAATGCCGCCGTGGACTGCTTTATCTCTTTAGGATACAGTGAATGCTCAACTGTTTCTTTAAAGCGATACGAATCTCGTGAAAGCATGGACGAAAAACTTAGTTAATACTAAACGAACATGATTTATCTTGGGTTCGCGTTTTGGGAACAAACATGGATTGTGTTCCTTCAATGACTGGACGGGCTAACTGTCCGATCAAAGCGCATATCATCCAGACACCAAAACAGAAGTCACCATGAACAACAAACAATACATCAAAATGGGCATTATCGATTGTAACAGTGTACAACTGAAACAAGTAGATGCGTTTAAATATCTCGCGGAACATATTGTCAAAATGGGAGGTTAGAGAAAACGATCAGAGCAAGATTTAAGGCTGCCTGGGTCACATACAAAAATGCTGCATAGGGCCAGGGGTATTGTAGACCATGGACAGGGGAAGAAATTTAGTACATGCTGAGACAAGTAAAAGTTAGATAAGTTTTGGTAATGGTACAACAAGTTTGACTCTACGGGTGCGGTCACTTATTGGTAGTGGTGTAAAGAAGCCACGAACAATCAAAATAAACCCGGCTATGATATTCTCTCCATTTAAGGGATCATTATACTGGCTTCAGCGAGGTAATGAAGGCTTGTGTTGCTGTCATCACTCTTGTGTTTTGGGCAGGCTTGAGAATTGAATTCTCCATTATTTTATAAAATTTGTGTCGCTGGAAATACTTACTAACCTTCGCATCCACCCTATTAGAAAGTAAACTGAATCTCCCTTGATAAGGCATTGAAAAGATTTTTCATTCTCTTAGAGCCAGTTGAAATTCTTCTCTCTGAGAAATGGCACCAATGCGCTGGCAACTTCAGTGACCCGCGGTTTTTACATGTGACAGCTCTCTTAGTAAATAAACCAAGCCAATAAAACGACCTTAATACAGAGTCACAGAAACGCAGAAAAGTCGCGTTCAACCTCTAGGAGTACATTCTTTAAGAAAATTTAAATCTAAAAATTTAAGTGAGACGATTTTGCTTACTGTTTCTATTTTAGTTGCCGACGTTAAGATACAGAATAATGAAAGTAATATACACCTTTCCTGTCAAAAATAAGAAGTAATTAGGGTAAAGATTAAAAGCTCTTATGAGTAGGCGAGGAGAAGAAGTTGGGTGCTCTCACTCATATGACAATCACGTCAATCTTCATAAAAACTCACACTCATTGAACAAAGTCGAGTCGAGACGAAATTATTCT
Source organism: Carybdea cf. marsupialis auct. non (Linnaeus, 1758) (assembly GCA_010016065.2). Classification (NCBI taxonomy): domain Eukaryota; kingdom Metazoa; phylum Cnidaria; class Cubozoa; order Carybdeida; family Carybdeidae; genus Carybdea; species Carybdea cf. marsupialis auct. non (Linnaeus, 1758). Next base: position 8,179 of record JAAAKL020009159.1, read on the forward strand.
CTACCTCGTCCTGCCAAGTGAAAATGCCTTGGGTTGCAACCGTATTGACTATTATAAAAATGGGGTCACGGGAGAAATCGATTGAGAGCCACGGACTAGGAATAGTATTTATAGGAATAAATACGTTTAATAAACGCTAATTTATGAGCAAGTGTAGCAAAAGGCTTGATAGAATGTAAGAAATCGCTTTCCTTCAATCCACTGTGTAGACAACATATGGTTGGTGTCTGTGGAATCATCGTTCCTATTTAGACTCAAATACAGGCTCTACCTAGTTCTCACATGGACACTGATATACCCCATTTCATCCTCGAAAATAACAAAAGCACTGGACGAGAGATAGCTACGAGCAGGCTCAAAGGGTTGTTTGATCTGTCAAGAGACATCAACTGTGTCTTGATGGCCCTTAATGTTACAAAACCTCTATGACCTCACCTTTTACACTATTCAGATATTTCTCTAAATATGAAGTCATTTGCACTCTGAAGATACGGTTGACTAAATGAGTCGTATATGTTAGGAAAAGAACTCTCTACAGAGTAGTTAAAGCAAGAAATCAAAGATTCAATCTTCCAACACGGTGGATGCTTACACGTCACACACAGCATGCTTCCTTAGAAGCCACATACTAGACAACTACCAGTTATTAGGTGATGGGAAAGTAAATAGATGCATTCCATGACAGAGAAAATCTTATGGAAATCTCTTACCAAACGACTGCGCTCTACCTTACAAAGCCATTAAAATCTCCAGTTCATTAAAAACAGGATAAATAATGTAGCTGTTTTGTCTATGAAGCTACAACAGCAGGGATGGGGGAACAGGGGGCAGCAGGGGCCATGCCCACCAACGATTTGTTTCATAAAAATGAGCCCTAGTAACTGTATACTCTTCTTAAATCGTAATTATTCCCTAGTTTCCCCTACTTATATCTTTCATACGTGTCAAAAGTATTAAATTGTGCATTTGGGTAGTTAGGCCTTGCAGATAAGAGAAAGGTAGTCTTGAACACAACGTGATCACTACTTATGATTTGATCAATATTGGTTTTTGAAAATGTAAGCATCCAGAATTCAGTTTCCAGAATGTCGATCAAGTACTCTATTACTAGTTAATTCCAAGCAGTTTGAGAATATGATACGAGTATGAGCAACAATGAGTCTTCATATCACGAGACAGTATAAATTGCCAGCTTGTTTTTACAAGGTTCATTTGCAACAAGACAGACTTAACCCCTACAGAAGCAAACACAGATTTTTAAGGTTCCTGCGATAGAAACCGGATTTTTACCCAATGCCAAGTAAACAGATTAATGAAAGCAACGGCTTGAAACCTTCTGAAAATTATAGACTTCAACTATAAAGATGGCATTTAGTCTAGTTAAATATTAACAGTTTCCTGGGCAGGCAAAAGATACCTTCACAATTCTGAATAAGAAGATAATGTAAATTACATATCTGAGTTGCAGTAGTGTCTCCTTATTCGTGTGATTTCTGTCACAGTTGAGGGGACAATGCCTTCTTCTGCTCTATCTTGAGTAAATTGTGAAAGAATGCCCAAAATGACTCCACTATACATCGAATAACAAAATAGCTTATGGCTTCAATGAAGCACTGAGCGCAGAACCTACATGAACTGAAATCGTGCCCTAGACATGGCACCAAAAATGCTGGCTGCAACCCTAGAACATATGCTCTTCTTCATACGAAGTACCAAAACAAATTCTGGGCATTTCGTTATGGCATCATTCATGTCAGTTTGTATGGGGTAGCAAGAGATGGTAATCCCAGTGGTGACATTTTCACTTTTATTTCTTATCTCTTCCAACATACTACTTTAAAATCGTCTCTTCTCGGTGACAGTTTTCTTATAAAACAGAATTGTTCACAAATTCTTTCATGAAAAGCTCTGTTTCAAAATACTAACAGACTTTGCCTTTGGCATCTATAATGCTAAACAGTTTCAGCAGATCAGTTTTTACAAAACCATATACAACAAAGCAATACCTCTGCCATGAAAATCTTTGGCCTTTCAGGGCTTCATCTGCCAGTTTATCCAATAGGTAAATAACCTGAAATATAAAGATGCAAGACTAAATCAAAATAATCTTTTCTGTTGCTTAAAACTTGCATTACCGCCATAGCTTTATGGTAAAACACCTCATAGGAATTATGAACAGACAAAATCAGAGACAATCAATACTTTTGAAGTATACTCTATCAGCTGATTTGAATAAGCACGGGAAATGTTATAGACAACCAAAACAAAAATGGAAGAATAATGATGATTTGGACAAATCAACTACAAATCTTAGAAATGAGAGAACGGAATAGAAGAGCAGACCCATTACTGAGATTTGCACTGTTTATTCATTCTGTATGGGTTTTACAAAACGCTCAGTGGTTTTGAAAGATATTTCAGTTCTCAGTTCCTAAAGGGCATCTGTGGTATTCATACAAAATACGGAAAACTACTATTGCCACTTCAAAACATTTGAATGTACAAATACAACTAGGGCTTGGCTTTTCAGAGGATAGCCTATACCCACCTTAACACACTGTAACCATACATTTGATTGGCTAGTTCCAACGAATCATCCTCCCTACTTGTCACATTTCAAAAACCTGCTTGTTTCTCAGCAATCCATTATATCTGGATAGCATTCTACTGATTGTCAAAAGGTAAGTAAAAAGGTGCAATGTATTTTAAGTAATGTACCTGTTCACCCGACCCTGTCTTCAGCTTTGATGGTGGGAAGTCTGTGGAGATTCCCTAAAATGGATAAAACCTTAAATCTTAAAAGGATGAACTATGATTCATAAGTTTCATGCTATTTCTAAACAGCCTGCCTTTATCATTGCATTTTAAGGAATTTTATTGTAAATAGAAAATTTTTAAGTACTTGTATCAATGAAATGGCACTGATGAAGCTAACAGCAAAACAAAAATAAGGTTGCTGGTAGTTGTGAGAATTTGGGATTGACTAGCCGGATTGTCGACTTTACTATTGCACTATTTAGTGCAATTGTAAAGGCTTCGCTTTCGGTGTGGGAGATCCTGGGCTAGAACTGGGCCAGCTCCTCAAGCCGTCATGTTTAATGAGTTTAATGAGTAATGAATATATATATATTGTGATTGTTGTTGCTCTTATTTTGGCAAATTTCTACAAGTTAGTTGCCATTGTATTATTATGAAGATTCAATAACATATTATGTCTGAGACTCCTATAAACAATAGAGATGGTGAATGAATGCATCAGGATTGTCAAACATTATGTATCAACCTATCGTATCACTTGATAAAATAATATTTAATAAACTTTGCCCACATCCACTATGGCAGTAAAACCAAGATCTGAGTAGAGATCACAGTCAGGCCCCTGTATTTTATACTGATATTAAGAAGATGATAGCTTATCCGTTTTACAAGAATTCTTTCAGAAAACATTTCAAAAATCCTAAACTCAGAGTTAATGATCTTCACACAGAAATTTTTGTCATTTTCTTTGCAGATTTGTCCTCTCACTGGGCCCAGGAATTCAGGTCAGCCCAAGGAGTGCCAGATCATGGTAAATGCAATGAGTCAATTAGATTGTTTCATACTAAATATTTTGAGAAACAAACCTATTCACCATAGTATTGAATATTTTGATAGGAGATCTCTTGGCTGTTTTGATTTTCTTGTGTTGTGTATGTACTTGCTGCTGAATTTTGTTAAACCACTCTCTAACCTAAGGAGAGTAAGCAATCATTCTCAAGTGTCATTGTCAAGAGAGATTGTCAAAGAAACTTATGTGGTTGATGGAGTTCGCGGAATTTGCTACTGAAACGTTGATAAACTTAGTTTAAGAGAAATGTACACTGTGGAACATATGATCTACACTCATTGAAAAAATATTCAAAATATGCATGCAAGATTTGCAAATTGAAGGGGACCATGGTACCCTAGTTTCCCCTTGATTTACCTTCTGTAATATTTAATTCATATTTCATATGCAGCCTCTTATCTTACCTGTTTATTGTTGTGATGCAGCCTTTTATTAGGTTTTCTTTATCAACTTCTAGTCTTTCAGAGACCAGACTTGATATGTATATTAGGAGTTAATTTGGTCCTAAGGATAGTTTTACTTTTCTTAGCAACGTAACCTAAACACAGTGATGATTATTCAACAGTTTGCAAGTTATCAATTCTTTTTGAGTTGTACATGCAGTTGCATTACAGAGATGATATTGAAGAGCCCTTTCATAAGAAGTCAAGTATTGTATGAAAACAGCATTGCCATAAGTTACAGTGTTAGACAGAGTGGAGTAAGATCTTTTGTATAAGTATTCACAATCTATTTTTTCCATGTATCCATGATCAGATTTAGGAACCTTAAGCTCATGAATAGAAATTGAAATGGAAAATCAAGCTGGTGATAGCAGAGTGTTAATTGCAAAAGTATGAGTTGCAAACAAAATGCAGTGTACCTTTTTGCCTCACTTTTTTTATATACTTTTAACGAACTTGTCGCATATTAAATTGACAATTGCTGTTTGCTAGCTTTGCCCACCGTTGTTGATAACATTGACAGCATGTTAATGGTTTTATTTTAAAAGAGTTCATGTGGGGTCCTAATGCTATGGATAGTCTCCCATTCTGGTAGAGAGGGTCTGTTACTTATTTATTGTTGCCTTTAATGGGCCTATGTTTCTATACAATAATCTTAATCAAGGCTAACAGTATTTAGACTTACTTTATCATCTCTACGTAGACAATGCTTGTTAATTAAAAGTGTGTCAGGATTTTATTATAGCATTTGCTGAGATCGTAATCCTGTTTCGAATTGAGCATGTTTATCTTTACTCATGTCATTATTAGAATGGATTGACGAGTATTCAAGATTTAAGACCCAGGCCCCACCAGTTACCACGGATGTAATAAGAGACGTATCTCATACTGAATGGGCTTCAGAATATTTAGATAAAGCTGGGTGAGTAATTATTAGATATTTCTTTGGGGTTGTGCACCTAGTTAAGTACATGTGAAGTTTGCTAGAAAGGCATCATAGTTGCTGTTTGCTGTAGGGTACACTTGAGTTGATTGTAGATTAAAATCAAAGTTATGTACCTTATTGAATTTGAATTCTATCCTTACTAATTCCCGTTATAGTTATTTCAGATCATTAGAAACACTTGATATCGCAAACGTTTGAGTAAGTTCCAGCAAATTTTCGTTAAGTAAGAAGGCAAGTACTAGACGTCTTTGCTCTCGTTCTCATTCTCACACCTTCACATACTCAGCTGTTGTGAAGTGCTTGTGGTGAACTCCTCTCTTAGAAGGTGCTGTTTTCAGTACTTTAAAATGATTTCTGGTTACTAAGGGAAAATTATATTTGAAAAGGTTGTAGAATGCAGAAAGATTTTCCCCTAGGTGCAGTCCTTCAGCACATTCTTACGTATGTTATTAGTTACCGTGTTGTATGTGTACTGTTCAATATGTTGGGAGTTGTAAAGGAGAACAGCGTATACTAAGTTTAGTCATAAAAGCAACATTTAAGTTGTGGTCTGGTGTTGTGCTGCTGCTCTATCTACAGTATTTATTGCACTTTTCATCGTATTGCTTGTTTATATCAGGGTAAGAAAAGTATATGATGCTTAACATTTAATGATGTATCGATTATTGATAAGTACTGATGCAGTGTTTATTTCTCAAACCGCAAAATGGTAACGGAAAAAGTTGCATTTTTCTTTGGAGGCATTTAACATGTAATCCCTGTTTTTATTTAGAACAACACTTAAAGTTGACTCTTGATTCACGTTATTTTGGTTTACTGCCTGGTCAATTGATCTATGGTAACCGTATCTTACCATTTTACATTCTACTAATTACCCAAGCAAAGCTCCCGCCTCCAATGATGAGCAACGCATCAATAAATGTGCAGTTTTGGAGAGCGGTTCCACTGCTCCACTGCTCATAGGACTTGATCAACTACATCCTTTCACCTTCGTAAGCCTTTTCCAAGACATAATCAGTTGGTGCTAAAGCCCCATATACACGGTGCAACATGTTGTATCAACATGTTGAACACAACTCGCTGTGAGGACCTTGTCTTGTTGTACAACTTAGTTTTACCACTGCGGTTTCATTTGGAACAACAATTTTTTACATATATGCTATAGAGAAGTGGGACATCTGAAACTCAAGTAACTTGTCCATTCCCGTCTTAAAACGTCTATGAAATATTGTACATTCTTCCTAGCTTCCATCCCTCCCTCTCGCATGACACTAATAGGTACATCATCCCTTGGCTGATTTGCCACAACATGTTGTGAGAAATAGAACCTGTTCTATTCTAAAATCAATTGTATCAACATGTAATGTGCAATAAAAGTTGTACAACTTGGTTTGTTTACGCGATCAACATGTTGCACCGTGAATACGGGGCTTAAGTCACGCATGTTTATGCAAGATTCTGTTTTGGCAAGAGAATTTAATCGGGAAGGCTGTATACCGTATAAATGACGCGGTTTTTATCAGTCGAGATCTGCGTAACGCAGATTGACAACTTTCATTGCTAAGATTGTTTACTGCGAGGGCTCAGTCTGAAGAAGCACTTGCCAGGTATTCAGGAGCCCTTGATTAAATTTCATGTTACAACAATGTTTCCCATGTGTTTTGTATTATATATTGAATAAACAGAGAGGTTTGTGTTACTGTACAATTGTTTGGGTATGTGGAATTCAAGTTATGGCAATGTTGCAATTAGGTAGTTATAACTTTGTAATATAGGTACACAGATGTTGAAGGACAGAAGAATCCGACCCTCGAGGAGACAGCCAAAGAACTGCTTGAGAAAGTAGACGATCCTGACATTTGGAGCATCGAGGTAGCTGTGTAATAAATGTTAGCGATTTTGATATGTCGTATGATAGTAGATTTGTCGGAGTTGACTAAAAGTTAGCTTCGAAAACCATTGAATTGGATACAACCCGATTAGTTAAGCATACACGAGGTCCTTTCGTATTAGTCACGCTCCTTTGCACAGTTTATGTGGGCGAAGTTGTGCTACAGGAAACAGAAGTATGTATGTATGTATGTATGTATATATGTATGTATGTGTGTGTGTATGTATGTATGTATGTATGTTT
>JAAAKL020009160.1:0-15306 GCA_010016065.2 Carybdea cf. marsupialis auct. non (Linnaeus, 1758)
GCATGAACTAGTTAAATGTGACAACAGAGCTTAATTTCAGCTTGATTTTCATTAAAATTCCCCAATCATTGCTGCAGATTCTGATAGTCCTGTCCAACTGTGACACCTTAAAAGGGTTTGACTAAAATTGGGTTAGGACATAGGCCACAGAGTGTGCATGAACTAGTTAAATGTGACAACAGAGCTTAATTTCAGCTTGATTTTCATTAAAATTCCCCAATCATTGCTGCAGCTCCTGATAGTCCTGTCCCACTGATCAGGCAAAAGTTTGCTTCGTCTGAAAGTACGGACATAGGTAAAAAATATACTATTGTAGAAGGAAACTCTAAGACAACCTCTGGAGATAATCTGCTTCTTAAATGATGATAAACTCTGCAAATATGTACCGAAACAAAGGGTGTTTAATTGGAAAGAGCAAAGTTTCGATTTATTGTGAAAACTCTGGTCGTCGTTAAGAAAGGTACCCTCAAAGAAACTGACTATGTCGCCAATACATGGATAATACTTGAAAAGGTTTAGAGCTCATGACGTTTTATGGGCCCTGCTCTATCATTGGCTTGCATGTTCTTATTAAACATCATTGTTCAACATTCCCTTCTATTCAATGGAATAGAAAAAAGCTTTAAAAGCTATTATTTGGTCTTTTTTAGAGGGTGTGACTAGACGTTCAATTGGATCTTTGGTGTGCACTGAAGCCACAGACTACAGAACATCATGTAATACGAAATGGATAAAAGAAGTGTAGCACATATGTTATACCTGTAATCGCAATTTATTCCTACAGTGAGACATTGGAACATCATCATGTAGTGACACAGTAAAAAGAAAGTGGGACGAAAATGACGTAGCACATATTAAATTTCCAGGTGCAATTAGATTGAGAACCTTAGTCATAAAGGAGCTGAAATACTGAAGAGTACTTAAATGCAAATTCATGTTAGTAATACTGTGAAATAGTAAATGCTAACGTTTTCCCACTCCTTTGGTCGTACTTGGTACTTCAAGTTTAAAATGTTCTCGATTGCAAAATGAAACTGATGAATTTCCGTGTTCAAAGCTGCTTTCTATTTCATAGATAATGAACAAAGCTTTCACTCGTAAAATTCTCTACAGAACACTGACAATATTCTGGATTTTGTTATGGTACAAGAAAATTCCTTTTTCACTTTCAATAAATCTTCGAACAATTTACTTGCACATAAATGGTGTTCTGGAGATAGTCTGGGAATCAGTCGAGTATTGGATGTGACATCAAAGATTATTCTTACGACGATCAAAGTTTCAGAGGTTAGCATAGTACATGAGTTATAGAATTTCAGAGTTCAGAGTTGCATTACTAGTTAATGTAAAGAGATTCGGAGAATATAGATGAAAGTGTCTTACAAAGATTCTAGTTCTGACACGATTTGTTAGAACTATTCAGTACAATTGGCATACCAGAGTCGTTTTAGTGTGCCCTCACCAACTGAGCAGAGCAACTGTCCCAGTCAGAATCTGCACTAGATCATGTGCAGTCTGCAGACTTGCTATAAAGGCAGCTCTCTTAAATTCTACGTTCAAGGAGTTCAGTCACTCACTCACTCACTAATCCTCGAGCACCTTGCGGTGCGTAGAGCCAACTTGAAACACAAGTGCTCGCCAGTGCTGACGATCGCCAGCGAGCTGCTCCGCATGAGATAGAGGCACTCCACAGGATTGCAAATCTTTGGCGACGACATCGAGCCATCGAGTGCGAGGTGCGCCTCGTGGGCGTCTCCATCCTGCTGCAGACGGACAAAAATCCAAGACCGCGCGGATTGGATGACTCGGAGGCAGGCGCAGGATATCTCCATACCATCGCACCCTTCTTTGAGCGGTTAAAGCTGAGACTGGAGGTTGTTGCGTCCGCTCACGTAGCTCGTTATTCGTTATGTGCCGGATTATTTAAAGTTTCATGTTTGAGCCCCCCTCCTCTCCACCTGGGAAAATTAAAACTCTGCGCCTATTGATTTGAGTAACGTTAGTCGCTGTCAGTAGGAAGGTCCCGCTGCAACGTTGTCATCTGCTTCACCTAAGTGCACTTTCGTAAGGATTCACTAAGTATTCAATTACTTTTTATAAAGTTGCGTTAAAGTTTAGTAAATGCGGACCTGAAAATTTTCCTCCGAGGGGAATAGGGCTTAATTACAGTTAGTCAGAAAGTCTATTCTAAATAACTGAATTATTTTAAACACGTCTGAAACTCAGATGTGTCATGAACAAGAAGTTGTAACTCACCAAAGATGTCTTTAAACGGTGTAGGGTCTGAAGGCTATTTTTTATAATTTCAATCCCAGTTGACTCCCTGGGAACAAATCAGTTTTTGAAAGCTCCATTTTGAGTCAATATTTAATGGGATTTACGTGGTAGCTACTAACTTTCGAGGGAAAAGTATCTATGGTAAAATAAAGCTAAGACAGGCCAGTAAGCCATCTTTTTATTTTGTAAAGGCTCAATATCTTTTATATATTGATTAAGTTTATATCACTCGAAAAATACAAATTTAAAATAAGTTAGTTTTTTTTTGTTTGCTTTTCTATGTCGTAGCGAAAGAAACACTTTTACCAGAGAATTACTTTATAAAAGTAGGAAGTGAGTTGCCATTTAGTGGAAATCAGCAAGTTTCACTAGGGCAGGGCCAGTATTTTTTAGTAAGTATCTCACATGGTTCTCTTATTTGCTTGCAGTTATTTATGTAATAACTTCGTCATTTTACGATACTAATATGATTTAATCGTGCTTGGTTCCCATTGTAAGAAACAGATATAGGGTTTATTGACCACAAAGGAATAATATTCAGTGCATCTTATATCGTCTGGGAGTGTTGACAATAACAGAACTGAACCACCTCTAGCCTTCTTCCTTCTCTCTATCAATACCTACTTTGATACATGTCCGTCCATTTCTGTGAATTAAATTCCATGTTAAAAGCCATATTAAGGTCATGCCAAGATATACTAAATATACAAATTTGCGCAGAAAATGATACCATATCTTAAGTGTTTCTTATCAGTCATCTTGATACCCAAGAACAAAAGTAAAACTTCTACCTTCTTGTACATTTGCACCAAGCAAAGCCTCAACGTAGGTCTTCCTAGCAACCTGTCCAAGTGAACAAATGCTAGGGCTAGTGGGGGAAACCGATAACACCGCATGCGCCTGAAATTACTTGCAAGCCATGTATTCAGAATACTTGATAAAGCAATTTTGTTTCTTTAGTGCATTAGGGTTCCACAAGAGACAAGCTATATAAACTTCAGACAAGGGCTTCAAAAGTTGCTTGTCACATTGCACTATATCCTACTCCGAATGTTTGAAAATGACCCAAAATTTTGCAAAAACTGGTGTTTCCAATTAGATAAATGCACTTAAACAGCTATCACTGTATTAATATTTAGTCTTTATTATTATAAGTGTTTGGTACAGAAGCAGTTTTTTGACATACCAAAATCACTCTTTAAGTGTGTATCGAAACTTTAAGCCCCATCTGTCGCTAGTTTTTGTTCTCCGTAGCAATCACGATCAAAGGGTCAACAGATAAATTTCCGAACCGAATCTTTACGTCATCAACTTCAACCAATAACAATTTATTCGCGAATCTCTTATACCCGTTCATTGAGTTTTAGTTCATTGAGTATAACCCAGTTCAGGGCATCCAATTTACATTAGATACCTCAAATTTTATGTTATCTTTCCGCTAAAGTACACTTTTCGTATCGAGATGATACACATATCTTATGACCACTTAGGTTAATACCATCGTGAAAGCACAGGTCGTCGCATTTTTAGGGGAACAGTGGAAGAGGAAAAACTGCCTCTTTTCATTACCATGCAAACTGACAATAAAATTCCCAAAGGAGTCTTTTCCATCCATATAAAAGTCCTAAATTTTTAATCTTACTTAAGCGGTCTCTTTATCGTTTCTTAAAAGTCGTATAGTGATATCAGACAATCGCTATATAGTTTGGTCGATCTATCGTTTAAAAGTATCTGCACCTTCCAGAACAGTTCGGTAGTCGCCCTCCAATTTGGTCTGCGGGCAGTACCGTACAATACGGTCCATGTCTTGCTCCTCCGTAACGCATCTCGTGCACTGTGGCCACTGCGACATGTCCCACTTGTGCATGCACTTAACAGTTCGTCCCTTTTTTGATATTATTCGATTTGATGACATTCAATCTTTTTGACTACCACTCTGAAAACCAGCTAGTGGGCAGTGGTATCCTTGATTATATCTCCACTGTGCTCCTCGTCCAGGATCGCCACGGTGTCATCGTGTAGGGGCTGGCGTAGCACTGATAATGAGAGGACAGAATAAGAGTGACCCTAATCCTGTGGCTGGACTAGGAAACTGCTTCCAACTGCACACCTCCAAATAACGAAGATGAGTTGTAGTAAAATCAATTGCATACTCATTGCCATTACATGTAGAATCATTCGTAGGCGTTCAAGGAAGACAGATGCTAATATATGCTAATTTATGCAGCCTGAGTCTTTTGATGTGTCAAGGGTTATCATTGATTTGTTCTACTCTCTTTAGACTGTCCTCACAAGAGTATAATGTCACGATGGTTGAAAAACGAGTTCTCTACACAAGTTTCACAAGACCCATGGCAGTGGAGGGTTCCGGCGGCCATAATGATTTCTCAACTGTAACTTTTCTCCCGTTATAAGTTAGGCAAAAGCTTACCTATCTTTATTCTACCCCCTCTTACGAATACCCCGTTTATCAGGTACAGTCTGCAGAATATACCGAAATCTGCACACCTCTTTCACGGCATTGAAGAACTCGCTTTCTGCCTGCCAAATGCTGTTGCTACTAGATGGCTTGAGCTCCCAAACTTGGACATTGTGCCCCCCCCTCAAAAAAAACCCCCATCTGCCATTTAACAAATCATACGCAAGATAGAATTTAACGCCGGTTATTGTTAAGATAAATCGGATACAATAACATCACAATTTTTCACCTACATTTTTCTGCTAAACAAACTCTTGATCAGAAAAGCTACGTATTAGACCAGGAGTGTGCATTCTGTTTTCTTTGTTTACATGCACAAAGTAAACTTTCGGTTATATTTTGTGCCACAATGGGCCATGGCTCCCAACTAAATATGGAGTATGGGTCCCTTTTTTAGGCTGTGTGCCTGCCTTGTCGATCGTTGATTTCATCTAGAGATGTAGATTTCCGCTACCAAAAGATATGCTACCTGCTTCCTTTTTACCACATTGATGATGATACGGAGTAACTTATCATTTAACCTTGTTGCCAAATTTGTATGATTCATATTTACCATTCTACCTTGTAGGTATTATTAAGGAGATCTTATCAGCTTGGTGCAATATATTTAAAAGGAAATGGGAAAGTACGTGTCAGTGAATTTGTACTTCACACGGGACATTATGAGAACACTTTGGAGAATTACAAGGAGTTTGGATCAGTCAAGGTACGTCCTGCAAACCTTCTTCATTATACAGGAATAGATTAACAAATTCTCCAAATTTCCCCCTGATATAGAGATTTTACCAGGGCTGTTATTTTTTAATTTCACGTCTGTGTAATATTCTAAGTTCCAATTTTGCTATCTGTGAACAAAAGAACATATGATAAATTTTATTTTAGATTTTTGAGGGGGTGGGTGGGTGTTGAGAGTTTGTGGCATACTCGATTTCTAGCGATTTCTAGGAATAGTCGACTTTATTTTACTTTACTTTATTCATGTATTTTTGTCACTCTGTCTTTTTTCTTGTTGTTGCTGTTTTTGTTGTTGTTATTGTTCCTGTTGTATGTAAGAAAATGATCTAAGTTACATATATGACAATTAACAAAAGATATACCTATTGTAGCAAGTATTCTTTTATGTAAGCAAAGAAGGGGAAAATATATTGAATAACTTTAAATTATTATTATTATCGTTATCATTATCATTATCATCATCATCATCATCATCATTATCATCATCATTATCATCATCATTACCATCATCATTACCATCATCATTATCATAATCATTATCATCGTCATTATCATTATCATCACTATTATCATCGTCATTATCATCGTCATTATCATTATCATTAGCATTATCATTGTCATTGTCATTGTCAGTCATTAGCATTAGCATTAGCATTACCATTACCATTAGCAGTAGCATTAGTAGTAGCATTAGCAGTAGCATTAGTAGTAGCAGTAGCATTAGCAGTAGCAGTGCCAATAGCATTTTTATTATCGTTATCATTAGCATTATCATTTTCTTTATCATTATTGTTATCATTATCGTTAGTGTTCTATATGTGACCATATCTTCTACCAAAGTTTCACATTATAGAGGGAGGCGGGTATAGGCAAAAAAAGAACATTGCCGAAATTGCAAAGATAGAAGAAATTGTTCGCAGAGACAACAATGGGTGTGTCCTTCCTCTCCCTGAGAATGGTGCATGTTAGAAAGTAAACAGTGCTATAAAATGGCAAGAATGACATCACGACTATGAATTGTAGTATAGTATTGCATTGCATAGCACAGTATAGCTTTCTGTGGTACAGGTAGTCTGGTACAATACGGTCTGGTATATTATAGTATTATATTATTTGGTATGATATAGAAGATGAAAAAATTCTTAACAGATAGCTAACAACAGCACAACCTGACAAGTAGCTTGTCATGAATTAGAATAAGATTCTCAAATATTCTATTGTTAGAAAATACTTGCAGTTTAAAATGTGGTTCTCAAATTTGGCATGGAATTCAAAGAAAGGGGATGCTTGAGGTTAAAGTCAATAAGAGGAGTCAAGGACCAAAATGATCTTATTATTTTGACTAAAAAGATGAAATATAATCGATAAGTTTCTAAAAGTTGTCTTTCAACAGTTAATGATTTTCCATTTAAGGCTTTTACACAAGACAGTAGCACAAAATACCATTTTTTCCGATCCATTGTGTTTGCTCGATACATTAAAGTGACGGTAAATACAGTCAAAGGAGGAACCCAAGCAACTTTTGAACTCCTTCTCAAAGTTATCACGAACAGTAAGTAAAACAATTTGTATGATTTAAGATGTCTTTTTATCCTCCCCTATAGACTCCGAAGATTTAATATTTAGAGATTTCCTTTGACTATTTGATAATCTACTACTTCAGTCTTCACATTTGGGTCGTCGTGCTTCTCTCTCTCTTGTTGCTTCTTCCTTCTTGCTTCGTTGTGCCCTTTTTCGGGTTCCTAGTTTTAGACCCCATTGTTCATACTTCCTGTTTTCAGTTCTTGGTTCCTGCTTCTTGATGCTTGCTTTTCCCCCATGTTTCATGGTTTTCCGTCCCCTATTTTAATTTCTGATTTTTTATTCTTGGACCTCACATGAAAAATGAAGTCAATTTGTTAGGAGTATATATTGTCGAGTCAGCTTTAAAACATTTTAATTTGAGGCTCTTTTAAAGATTTTTAAGCTCAAAGAACAAAATTTTAAATTTTCATGTCGATTTCCATTTAAGCAAACGAAGTCACTCTTCTCGGGTTCAAATCTCTCTGACATCTTGTTCATCATCAATATTTCCCATTGGAGAACGAAGTTCTCATTAGGCTCTCCCATTTTCTCAGGTGGCATGAGAAAGTAGTTGCACGAATTTCTTCGTGTCCATCGTAGTACGTCTCAATTGAATTTCATCAATGCCAGTAAGCTTGGATAACTTGACCCAGCGATTGGATGGATTACCAGATTCACAGAATAGGAACTGTTTTTGTAAGCTGTTGTTATCAAGACGAGTGACATGAGCTATGTACTTCAGGTATTGTACATGACAAAAGTGCTTTATTTCGGTAGTGTTGGTAATGTCACGGATTTTTTCACTACGTTACGAAATTGACCAATCGATTTCTTCTGGTGGAATTGAGTTGTCAGCTTTATATTTGGTGCATTTTTCCGTTTAAGATGATCTTTTACCATATAAAGTGATAAAATTATAATTTCCTTTTAATGACTATGTAATGGAATTCACTATCATGATCTGAATTGGGCTAGGCTCTGGGAAAGATAATGCACGCAAATCCAACGATCCCATCTGCCACTCACGATCGACCTAAGCCAACATTTCTTGATTTGCATGATTATAATCCCGACAGGATAACATCATCTATGCTAGCACAGTGGCGTAATTAAATGGAGTAGGGGGCCATGAGTCCCCTCAAGCTCAAGCCACCAATTATTTAAGTACTGATTAGCTTTTAAAGGGATATTTTAGCATTATGTACGAATACTAATTGGCCCCCTGATTTTAAAATCCGTCGAACGTATTTGGTGCTAAGGTAAGCAAACATATATTTTTCTTGCTGCAGGTAAACTTCGCTTATTACGTATTGAAAAGCAAGCAAATAATTCTTTTAGCTCAAATGTCCCAAATTCATCTCCAAGCAACTTAAAGTACGATGGATGGTGTGGAGCCAAGGCAGGGGACTTTGTTCAGGTATTTGTATGTCAGTTAGTAACTAAAGTAATTATAACGTGTAAAATGAGCAGCATGGATAAGAGTTGCCAAACTACGGATTCCAAACTAGGCAAAGATGATATAGGGCTCCATGCCTATGCAGAGAATCAGTATCAACTTTGTCATAGTTAAATGATTAGTGGAGGGAGTTGATACAGAAAGATGTCTCTTTCCCCTTCTTGTTTCACTTTCAAAGGTAAGTGACAAAGAATCTCTTTTTTTGCACGGCCGCACTATAACGACTGTCTCGCCCAAACCAGGTATGAAAGGCCATTGATATGTGGGAAGGTTAAAAGGCATGAGGTACATGGACCAAAAACGCAAGTTTACAGGACTTTAAGACGTGACAGTTATCCCTGACGTTTGGTCCATAAATGATTGTAACATTTAAGCTCAAGAACGTCTAATAACATAGAAACAGATTTTTGAAAATATTCTGTGATAAATCTCGCGGGTCCGCTACCCCTTCCTGCCAAAATCTTGATAGGGTTAAACACTTCGGTTATTTACCGTCTATATAGAATATTGTACTGGAAAGAGTTCGGCCATACCAATTGTGTTACTATGCACAGCCTAATGGAAGTGCAGTTTTCGAAACTTGTAATTTCAATTTTGTGAAAGCTCTCAAGTTCCAAAATCTTGTTTGTTCCGTCTGTGATGCTCTATGATGTAGCGTTTGATCATGAAACTTAATCTCTTCGTAGTTTTGGTACTTTATTGTTTATTGACAGCTAAAAAAAACTAGTCATAGAAGTCATTCAGAGTAAGAGACTACATTGGGTTGGTCACGTTGTGAGGTGACCGGACAGTAGCATGGCGTTCCAAGCTTGTAAAGGTGACTTCACAGATTTCAAGAGGAAGACTGCGGAAACAATGGGTAGCTCAAATTTGAGATCCTCTACGCGAAAGAAGAACAATGGACGTGTAACTTGGCGCCTTGCTGCTAGAATTAGGAGAGCGAGGAGCAATCGAAACCTGAGTACTTAGGCAGGTTTGGTAAATTTCAAATAGAAGGGTATTTTCCCACAGTAGGGATTTGTTCAAATGTATGGGTGTCGATGGAATGTCCTTAAAATTGTGAGCAATGCAGGGTCGGAGGAATAAGAAGCTTTGGGAGTAGCCAGTTTGTTAACCTATGGAAAAAGTGGTATAACTGTAATGAAAGGCACCGCCTTTTTAAATACAACTTTACTTTGATATGCGCTAGCAGATACAAAGATCAATAAGAACTCATTTCAAGGTTTTCACTTTCTTTTGAAACACTGATTATAGCAGCAGTATAGGTTTCTGTATCCAATCGATGGGTTGCCTTTCAGCTTTTGTTTGGGCTTTGTTTGGACGAGTCAGGTGTCATTTTTGAAATAGCATTTGTAATAGTTTGTGATCTGCCACTCAGCAACATAGGTGAGTGAATTCCCTACCTGTAAATGTCTCACAATAAAATCTCTCATTTCAACTTTAGATAGAACTTCCTGAACCGTACCCTATAGGAAGCATCCAAATGAAAGGAATGGCTGGTAAGCAACAAAGGGTATGGGATTTCAGCCTAAATACTAGCTATGATGGGAAACACTGGAGGGCGTACACAGAAAGCGGGATAACCAGGGTAAGTAAATTATATAGTTTCTTTAGTAAGTCATGGGCCTCCTTGTATCCTTTGAATTGGAACGTGTTAAGTTATGTTTTTTAGTGGATTCACCTAGTATTAGGAAACAAATATTAAACTAAATAGCCTTGTCCCCTTCAAGATTACAAGATGAGATGGCTTATTATGCCTGACGTTATACCAAGTGTAAAGGTTGGTAGGATTGTTAGTAGAACTATTAGCTATAGAAAGCAGGTCTACTTTTGGACTTGAAGGCAATGACTTCACAGCATTATAATATCCAATATTAAAATACTGTTAATTATCAAAAGTGAAAATGATAATAAATATTTAGATTAAAACATAGTAAACCTGACTGCGATTGCAAATGGCAGCAAAAAAGAGGTAAATATTACAAGCAGTTTGCATACTTTATTCAACAATATCTTGATTTAAGCATCGCTGTTTTATGATGTCTTCTGTTATTTGTGAATGATAGCCGGTATTAACAACGTTGTCACTAGAAAACTTACAGAGCCATATACAAAATTGTTCTAAATACACCTAAGGACAAGTTCCAATGTTTTAAATATAAGAGAAAGTGTAGCCTAGGAGCTACTAGAGCCCCTCTAATTTTGGGTAGTATATACAAAAAACAAACACGATTATACGACCTAAGCAGCATCTTCCCTGTCTAAATTGCATTCCATTTCTTAGGATGAGGAGCTTTCGAATGTATTTTCATAAATATTTCATTCCGTATTTCATACCGTATTTCTTAGCGCATTCCATACCGTATTTCATACCGTATTTCATACCGTATTTCATACCGTATTTCATACCATATTTCATATCGTAGTTCATACCGTATTTCATACCGTATTTCATACCGTTTTTCATACCGTTTTTCATACCGTATTTCATATTGTATGTCATATTGTATTTCATACCGTATTTCATAACGTATTTTATACCGTATCTTATATCGTATCTATAACATCTTGCAATTTAGTACTATAACCTACCGTCAAATAAATGTTTCATGTTAGTACACATATGAAATATTGGCAATCGGCAGTCACAACTACATATGGCTCATGTATACACGTTGTATGCACAGAAAAGAGGTCCCAGATTGTCTAGTAGTATCCTCTTTCGGTGGCTTTTTTGTTCAAGTAGAAATATATTATCTGGAGGTAGCCTTATGTAAAACGTTTTGCCCTACTAAATTACCTGTCTCAGTTTAACATATAAAAGATAACAAACGCAGAATTGAGAAATACAATTTACTTTATATGCAATTTGTCTGATTTAAACCAAAGAAGTAATAAATTTAGTAATAGTAGTAGTAATAGTAGTAGTAGTGGTGGTAGTGGTAGTGGTGGTAGTGGTGGTAGTAGCAGTGGTAGTAGTAGTAGAAGAACCATTCTGCAGCGGTTTACAGTTCATCCATACATTACCCTGGCAGTAATCTAACAGACAATTCCAAGACAACCTTGGTTGCTAACCTTCCAAGTACTGCCTTATGCCGCACTCATACAGATTCAACACAGTCCAAGCCAGTAGCAATGTGTTAGTCATACCGTGCCTGCTTTTACTGCTAAGCTGGTTTGGACCAGATTCCAACCCACTACCCTTCGGATTTGAGTGCGAGAGTTTTTCCATTAGGCCACGCGGTCACGAAGTAGTAGTTCTAGTAGTAGTAGGTGTCGTAATACCTTATAGGCACAAAAGGTTGCGAAAACAAAAAGTTGCGAAGTTGCGACGTTTTCTGGGCGCAAAAAGGGGGTAAATGTTGCGGGAATTAAATGTTGTGAAAAGATCAATTTTAAAAATTGCCGGAATTAGAAGTTGCGAATTTCAAAATGGTTCAAAAATTCAATTACGTAGAAACTGTTACCGTTAGAGTGAAACCGTTACAGTCATAAACTGGAAGAAGCATTCGAGCTTCATTCAAGGTAAGTCAAGTTCACTATCATAATCAGATTCGTCTCGGTCTATAACAAGAAAAAGATGTTGCGAGAATTAAAAGTTGTGAAAGAGACCCAACACTAGTTGCGAGAAAATTTTCGCAACTTTTAATTCCAACATCATTTTGTTCCCGCAACTTTTTGTGCCTTTAAGGTAGTAGTAATAGCTTTAGTATACAAGTCGTGCTTAACACAGAAGTCGTTACTGTATTACTTTTTATTGTCTATTTTATACTAATTGACCTGAGCTTGTTAAGTTCTGCAATTTGCACTATAAGACACATGATGTCGCTTCTAAAATGGCATTTTCATAAATGGCAGGTCTGTTTAAAGCGTAACAAAAAGGAAACCTGTGCTGGAACTTTAATTGATATATCGCGTATCTCAGAATACTTGCTCTGATGCATCATTACGTACATCTTTTTACATTGTTTTAACAGGTCTTTAAAGATAACCACGCAAGAGATCCTTACTCTCATAGTGCTTACTGGTTTCATTTGACAGAAGTGACTACTGCATACTATGTACGAATTGTTGTGCACACATTCAAAAATAAGCAGTGCATGAGATTACAACTCTATGAGCTCATATCTGGTAAGTGACACACAAATGCCGAGTAAGTTGTAGTAGCATAATTCATGAAGAAATAGCTTGGCTACTACTAGAGTCAGTCAGGGTTTCGTTGTCTTTTCATTATATAGCATGTCAGATTTATAAGAAAATAGTCTGAGTTCTAGTTGGGCGTCAACAGACAAGTGGCATGACGTCAACAAGCACGTGACGTGACGTCAACAGCCACGTGACGTGACGTGACGTCAACAGACACGTGACGTGACGTGACGTCAACAGACATGCTCTTATATCAGTTTAGCCTAAGGAGTTTGATAGAATGGACGGAAGGAGTATAGAG
Source organism: Carybdea cf. marsupialis auct. non (Linnaeus, 1758) (assembly GCA_010016065.2). Classification (NCBI taxonomy): domain Eukaryota; kingdom Metazoa; phylum Cnidaria; class Cubozoa; order Carybdeida; family Carybdeidae; genus Carybdea; species Carybdea cf. marsupialis auct. non (Linnaeus, 1758). Next base: position 12,958 of record JAAAKL020009160.1, read on the forward strand.
TTTGGATGACTTTGTTGTAGGTCGACTTTCTTGATTATTAATGTTTAAAAAAATATTCGATCAGAGGAAACTCCGTCTGTTCATTGAGTTCAGTTAGCGGCAGTTTCAACTTATAAATCATCAGAGGACGGATGATTATCTATCTGATTATATTTAGGGTCCTTGGAAAGAGGAGGCATTTATGATGAAGGGATAATTCCAGATTCAGCCATATCAAGCACACCCCCAGGAAGTAACTCTAATGATGTTCGATTAGCTTCTGGCAGTGGTTGGAAACCAATTAGAAACAAGGAAAACATTATACAAGTAAGATATGTGATGGTCTGCAATCCACATTAAATTGATGCTTTTAGTTTAATCTATTTTCTTGTAGCTTCCCATAGCCTTCCGAGTTTTCTATCGGTTAATAATAGCCATTTTTTGAAAAACTATTGAAATTAGAATAGGTTTTTGCATGTATAATAAAACATAAAATTGAATACAAAAAGCTATTTTCAGGCAACATTCATGAGCTGTCATCGAAACAGATTTATCCTAAACTCTTTTGTACATGTATGTTTATGTTTCTTTTCTACTAATTCTCCAACTTCTATTTATCTTCTGCCGTTTCCCCATTACTTTGCTTCTATTCTCTCTAATATAACTGTCCATGCCCTTTTCCACTTCCTTCCAGTATCTCCGTCCAGTATCTCCGTCCAGTATCTCCGTCCAGTATCTCCGTCCAGTATCTCCGTCCAGTATCTCCGTCCAGCATTCGGTCGCTCCTATGTCTATTTTGCTAGTCCGTTAGATGTCCTTTGAGTTCATAAAATCCTGGCAATCAGTATCCACAGAAAAGGAAGACAATTCCCTTACCTAAGACACCGTAGATTTATTTATGTTTTTGAGAGAAGTGCTGAAAAACAAGCAAGTGTTGAACTAGGTGAGCCCTATCAATGACATGATCTATTTCTGTAGCCGCCAAATTAACTCCAATACTTCATCGGAGGACATCAGCATCTAGCTCTATGCAATTTTGGAGAACAGCCTTTCTGCACCATTTGATGTAACCATGGAAGGTCTGCCACTCAGCCCATCGTGATGCCCAAAACCCATTGAAAGTTAGAAAGTGTTTTGACAGATTAAAGTAATTCATTATATAAGCAACGGAGTCACCCCGGTCTGTTGGTAGAGCACACACCTTTAAATGCGTGGGTAACGGCTTCGAGACCCATCGGCGACATACTTTCCTATTCCTCTAGTATCTATTCAAAACGTATTTCGAATACTCTCTTCTCGAAAACAAAGCTCCTCTTCAGTGCATTTCAAATTCATAGTAAAAAGCTGGACTGGTTCATGTTCTTCAATCTTCTTGAAGTATTAGTCAGTCGAATAGCAACCAAGATTCAAGTTACTTGGCAACGCTACCCTTAATATAGTAGGGAGCCAGTAGGCCCACGGCTCTCTATTGTTCTTAGTTTATCATAAAATATCTGCCGAATTTTACATATCATTCTGTCTTTTCCCGTAATTTATTCAGGAATAGTCAAAATAATGATCTTAATTTACCCATAATGAGGGGTCAACCACAACAAGATAATGATTTTTTGCAAAGAACATTAAATTAAACCTTATTTTAAGTTTAATTTTATTCATTACTAGAGAAAAACCATCAACGGCTTAAACCTAATTTATGGACACAAAACATGTAAATAACACATCTGTGTCTTTTATCTTTGATATAAATCTGATATCAAACCAGAGCTGCAATATGGATGGGTTGAACGTAAGTGTAATCTTAGACACTCCATATATTATAGGAATAATTGCAATATAAATTAAAATTCTCTCTTGGCTTTGGCTTTGTAATTTATTCAAAGATATTATTGTGCATTAAAACTTTAATATATGGGTTTGTTTTTTCTTTCTATGCAAGGTTGATCTTCAAAGAGTATTATTAATTTCTGCTTTGATGATTAAAGCAAAAGGACTAGCAAGCACAGCAAGTTTTCAGTTAGAATACACGGTCGATGGGTCAAGTTTCGAAGTATACAAGGAAAGGGGCACCGTCAAGGTAAGACGTATAGTTGAAGACATTAATTACCCTCCGTTTCTGCCATTTAATGATTGGATTCAGGAATCCATTTTTGCATCCACAGATTTAAATGCGCTAATCTAAAAAGTTCATAGTAGCTTTACATATGATCTTATGTTGACATTACAGCGATTATGGATAATGAGAAGTAGGACTGTTGCCATTAAATGCATAAATTGTCAATGCATAAAATACCAATGCATAAAATACCAATGCATAAAATACCAATGCATAAAATACCAATGCATAAATTACCAATGCATAAATTATCAATG